>NDFZ01004744.1:13155-134675 GCA_002192655.3 Mamestra configurata | reverse complement strand
CACGAATGGCGATGCACTCGGGGGACCAGCAGCCGTATCTGAGCGGACAGGGGTTCATACATCATGGTGTATTATTGGTATATAAATTAGGGTATCAAATTCGAGCACATGCAGTAAATAGGGGAGAAACGTTCGCGCTACAGGGTTACGCATTTAAACCGTTTTGATATGGCCATCTATACCAACACGATCAACATGCGTCCGTGATGGTGGGTCTGATAGCTCTCAATTGTTTACTGCGTTACTTGTAGGTACTGAAACGCGCCATTTTGGCTCCAAATTTAAAGATTTTTCAAATGAGAGTTTTATAAAACCCAAAACTTATGTCATAGAAGACTTGGTTGTATACTGTATATTGAGGCACTGACCTTCTGAGCTCATACGTCTTCAGTTCATCCTCATCCTGCATGGAGGTGTCAGGACGCTCGTTCGTGGAGTCCTCGAACACCTCCTCACCATCATCTTCGATGAAGCTTTCCGAATGTTGCTGTGGAAATAAAAAATTGTGATAGTGTGTATCACAGAGAGAGAGAGATTTTAACAAATAAAAATCACTGCGGCAACATTTGCAAAAACTGCTTATAACACCGGTCGGCACCATGTCTAATAAGGTGTGTTTATGTACAAAAATATTTTATGTATTTTACTTCCATGAAATTCAGAACTTTCATGAAGTGTTTTAGGACCACAAACATTTATATAAATCTGGAATCGCAAAGGAATATTTTCTGCACATCTAAAACAACCCCTTTGTGACATTCATAGTAATTCTGTTAGATATACTTACGTCTGGTTTCTCCAGCGTGAGGTAAACCTTGTCCAGCAGGTTGAGACGCATTTTGTAGATAAACATCATGCACCGCCGGACGCCTTGCGTCTTCAGGATTTCTTGGTGATAGTCCCTGTGAAGCACAATTATTTACAGTTTAATTAATTATTTATTCATTTATGTTATTCAGAACTTGCGTCAGCACTGGACTCACGATGTCACACGTGTCGTTAGCGTTCTGAGGCTCAGCGTGTTTATTGACTCATCTGTACACCTCGCACTTATCTAACAGCTTCATATACGTCAGTTCAGACAGACCTCCGATGTCAAACACATCCTTGGCGATCGGAGGCCCCTCGTATATATTGGCTCACCGGTACAATGACGCCTCGCACTTGTCCAACAGCTTCATGTACTACGTCAGTTCAGACAGGCCTCCGATGTCAAATGCATCGTTGGCGATCGGAGGCCTTTCGTATATATTGGCTCACCGGTACAATGACGCCTCGCACTTGTCCAACAGCTTCATGTACGTCAGTTCAGACAGGCCTCCGATGTCAAATGCATCGTTGGCGATCGGAGGCCCTTCGTATATATTGGCTAACCGGTACAATGACGTCTCGCACATGTCCAACAGCTTCATGTACGTCAGTTCAGACAGGCCTCCGATGTCAAATGCATCGTTGGCGATCGGAGGCCCCTCGTATATATTGGCTAACCGGTACAATGACGCCTCGCACTTGTCCAACAGCTTCATGTACGTCAGTTCGGACAGGCCTCCGATGTCAAACACATCGTTGGCGATCGGAGGCCCCTCGTATATATTGGCTCACCGGTACAATGACGCCTCGCACTTGTCCAATAGCTTCATGTACGTCAGTTCAGACAGGCCTCCGATGTCAAATGCATCGTTGGCGATCGGAGGCCCTTCGTATATATTGGCTCACCGGTACAATGACGCCTCGCACTTGTCCAACAGCTTCATGTACGTCAGTTCAGACAGGCCTCCGATGTCAAAGCATCGTTGGCGATCGGAGGCCCCTCGTATATATTGGCTAACCGGTACAATGACGCCTCGCACATGTCCAACAGCTTCATATACGTCAGTTCGGACAGGCCTCCGATGTCAAACACATCGTTGGCGATCGGAGGCCCCTCGTATATATTGGCTCAACGTATTTATTGACTCATCTGTACACCTCGCACTTATCTAACAGCTTCATATACTACGTCAGTTCAGACAGGCCTCCGATGTCAAATGCATCGTTGGCGATCGGAGGCCCCTCGTATATATTGGCTAACCGGTACAATGACGCCTCGCACTTGTCCAACAGCTTCATGTACGTCAGTTCGGACAGGCCTCCGATGTCAAACACATCGTTGGCAATCGGAGGCTCCTCGTATATATTGGCTCACCGGTACAATGACGCCTCGCACTTGTCCAACAGCTTCATGCACGTCAGTTCGGACAGGCCTCCGATGTCAAATGCATCGTTGGTGATAGGAGCCATGTATCCGTTTTACGTATTTGTTCACTCACCGGTACAATGACACCTCGCACTTGTCCAACAGCTTCATGTACGTCAGTTCGGACAGGCCTCCGATGTCAAATGCATCGTTGGTGATAGGAGCCATGTATCCGTTTTACGTATTTGTTCACTCACCGGTACAATGACACCTCGCACTTGTCCAACAGCTTCATGTACGTCAGTTCGGACAGGCCTCCGATGTCAAACGCGTCGTTGGCGACCGGAGGCCCCTCGCTGGACATGTATCCGCTCTCGTTTGACGTGTAGGGGTCGCCGTACTTGTGGGGGATGGCGATCTCTGGGGTTGATAAGCCGTTGCTTGATGCTGTGTGCTCTGAAATTATATTGATAGGATGGTATTTAGATGAGAAATTATAAATAGAAAATTCACAACAACGGTTTACATGTAATAACGTTATGGCTGCAAAAATCTAACTAGGCTAACTGGCTATCAAGGTCAACGAAAGAGTTTTGTACATTGTTTAAGGGTATTTCATGGGAAATTAATTAGTCTCTGCCCATACAATATATTTGGGTTCAGCACAAAAAGAAGAAGCATTATTTGTAACCTTTCTAGAGAATCTATAAATGTATTCGAAAGTTAAACCTTCCTAAAGAAATTCTTGAAATGATGATGATTTATCAAGTAACTTTTGTAATTTAGTTAATTTTATTTTTTTGGTATGCGTTATGCTTGTTGCAAATAAACTCTTTATCTTTTTTTTTTTTTTTCTTTCTAATATACAGAAAATAACGATAACGATAAAGATACTGAAGAGCAACAAAACTCACTGATATCCACCCCGCTGTCCACATCGTCAGTCTCGTGCGCCTCCTTGAGGTCGGGCAGAGCAGCGTCCTCCTTGACCGAGCCCGCCGACTGCTCGCTGGAGTTGCTGCTGCTGGGGTCGGACGTGGCGCACATGTTGAAGCGCACCTGGCACGGACGGCTGCATTCTGATGATTGTCTGCGGGGGAAACAGAGCTTTACAATTTCAATATTTATGTGCCCGGTGCCGCCCGCGACACCGCCTGCGGTGAATTCGGATGTTTAAAGCTATGTTTTTTTTATATTTTCATTAAAACCCGTTTAGTAGTTTTGGCGCGAAACAAACATTCATCGTAACAGAATAGGATTTTGTTGTCCAAGCGTCAATTACCGTAGGACACAGATTTAAACCAGAATCAGAATCAGACTTTATTTGTGAAACATAGGTATTTACATAAAGGTCTTAGGTTTAAACATATAGACGCTATGTTTTGCCGTGAAGGCGTACAAATATTGAAAAAAATAACAGCAAATTATAAACTATATATAAAACAAAAAAACTAAATTAAGTACTTACAAGAAAGATAATATTTTAAATTTAATAAATATCTTAATAAAATCTAAAATTACAAAGACGCTTAAAAAGAGATCAGTTGTCTTAAAATATTTAAAAAGTAAGCACATCAAATGTTTATTGCACATGAAATATTATATTTTTTCATTAATAAAATCCTCTACACTATAATAACATTTTTCAATTAATAGCGAGTAGAGACTTTTCTTAAACTTTAATAAGGGCAAAGTTTTTATTTTTACACATCTTATGAATGAATTTGAGCTTTGGGTCTAGAAAGCCCACATTCTAAACCCGAAGTACAAAAAAAAAACAACTAAATGAAAGTTTATGATCAACCGCGCGCTGGAGCTGCAGCTGACAAAATGTTAGTAATAATTATAATATAGAAGTATCAATGCAAGCTCATCATATAACTTGCTATTGAATGACCACCCTAACGTTATCCAAGAGGTGGATCAAACAAGGGACTTGGGAGTTGTTTTCGACAGCGCCTTGACATTTGTACCTCATGTCGAGGGTGTCATCAAAAAGGCTTCTAGAATGCTAGGTTTTGTCATAAGGAATGTTGCTGGTTTTAAGCGTAATCGGACGAAGATCTTATTGTACAACTGCATCGTTCGTAGTATCTTAGAATACTGCAGTACGATTTGGAGACCTCATTACTCTACGCACATTCTTCGACTGGAGCGAATACAAAAGAGATTCCTCTGGCATCTAGCCTATGCAAGCGGAAATGCTAAAAGGATACGATCCTATGAATCCCGACTATCTTATTTTAAGATGGTCTCACTTGAGAAACGTAGAACAATCATTGACTCTTCCTTTGTTTATAAGCTACTCCGGTGCAAAATTGATTGTCCTCTACTACTATCAAAGTTTCAGTTTCGTGCTCCTGCCAGAATCCCTCGTGCTCCTATAACTCCTTTACACCCTCCACTCCGCAGAACTATACTGGGTGCAAACTCTGTCGTTCCTCGTCTTTGCAAATTATTAAATAACAGCAGTGATCTTATTGACGTGCATTTTGACTCATATGCCAAGTTTCATAGAACAACTATATCAATTGTTTAATTTAAATTTTGATTTGTTTTTGCTTGTTTTTACTTTTACTTTTATTTTAATTTTAACTTAAATTTTAATTTTGATTGTAATTTTGATTTTAATATTAATTGTGATAATAATTTGACTTTTGATTCGGATTTTAATTGATTTTGATTTTAATATTGATTGTGATTTTAACTTGGCTTTTGATTTCGATTTTAATTTTGATTTTAATATTGATTGTGATATTAATTTTACTTTTCATTTAGATTTTAATTTGTGATTGTAATTTAGATTTTAATATTGATTGTGATTTTAATCGACTTATGATTCGGATGTTAATTAATTTTGATTTTGATATTAATTGTGATTTTAATTTGACTTTTAATTTCGATTTTAATTTTTGATTGTAATTTTCATTTCCAATTTCGCTATTATGTACAGTTTCGATGTGTTTCTGTTTGCTTTTCGTTCTGTAAATCTCATTACGTAATGCTTTTATACCTATTAATTTTAGTTAAGTACTCAAATATTAATGTTTAATAATAGTTCAGTGCTTGTGGCACGTCTTATTTGTTTATGGGGCATGCGGTGCTAACCTGTAATTAATTGTTACACTAACCTTGGATATTATATACTTACTTTAAATGTTATCAGTGTAAACAATTGTTGGTTGGCCAATAAAGGAAAATAAAATAAAATTTTGTGTCTGTATAATGTAAGTGTCGAGGCCATATCATAGAATTGGCCATTTCATGATGTGGCCGAAAATTTCATGAAATGGTTCTATTTCATGAAATGGCCAACGATAAGTGACAATTTCGTTTCAACGTTTAATGATATTTCGATCCACGTTTGGCCATAATATCATGAAATGACAACTACAAACGTTTTACCAAGTTATATTTGCAACCTAGTTACGCAACCGATTGAGTGTTTTACATATAGGCGAATGCCAGACTCTGTTGTCTGTTCTATACAAAAACTTTGCCAACATACCTGCTAACACTGGAATCCACGGAAGTTCTATGTTGTGCACCACGTCTTTGACTCTTCAGTCTGATGGAGCGCAGCATCCTTCTCATGGCGACCATCTTGAGCCGCATATGGAGGGCTGTGTTGTACCAGAGACACATGGCCTGAAAATAAACAAATTAAATGAGTACCTACTTCAGAGTAGGTATCAACATTATATCTACCTATTTAAAAAATAAGAAAAATATTGTTCAGTCATGAAAACAACGAAAAAAAAGGAAAACTTTATCTATCGCCCTAGTTCCAAAGACTGTAGTTTCGATTACAATTTCACCTCAAAACACGTAAATCTGCAGTGCGATCCTGTTAACATCTCACCGTGTAAACTGAGGTGACGTGAACATGAGAAGAGCTGTCATTCCATACAAACAAGATGGAATGACAGTTCGCTTCACGCTCGCTCCACTTATGTTTACAAGGTGCGCTGTTGACAGTATACTCCGGCTAGCAAAGCAGTCTTCCCTCCCAAAAGTGATTGCCCCGGTACTGCACTGCAACACGGATGCTAGCAGCTCGTGTGGACAGTTTGCTAGCGCTCATGAGGAAGCGTTGCGCATCCTCGGTTCGTAGAGTGCCGTGCAAGCACAGCTGGCAGTCGAACGACAAGCAGCCGTACATCTGCTCCTCTGGCAGTTGTAACATACCTTGATCCTATTGTTGAACTGCTGCGTGGCGATGAGCTTGTGCTCCAGCGTCATGTTGCGGCTGGAGGGGTACAGCGACACGGCGTTGTAGAAGGAGTCCAGCAGCGCGCCCACCTCGCGCATGGCGCGCCCGATGGCGTCCGAGCACAGCTGGCAGTCGAACGACAAGCAGCCGTACATCTGCTCCTCTGGCAGTTGTAACATACCTTGATCCTATTGTTGAACTGCTGCGTGGCGATGAGCTTGTGCTCCAGCGTCATGTTGCGGCTGGAGGGGTACAGCGACACGGCGTTGTAGAAGGAGTCCAGCAGCGCGCCCACCTCGCGCATGGCGCGCCCGATGGCGTCCGAGCACAGCTGGCAGTCGAACGACAAGCAGCCGTACATCTGCTCCTCTGGCAGTTGTAACATACCTTGATCCTATTGTTGAACTGCTGCGTGGCGATGAGCTTGTGCTCCAGCGTCATGTTGCGGCTGGAGGGGTACAGCGACACGGCGTTGTAGAAGGAGTCCAGCAGCGCGCCCACCTCGCGCATGGCGCGCCCGATGGCGTCCGAGCACAGCTGGCAGTCGAACGACAAGCAGCCGTACATCTGCTCCTCTGGCAGTTGTAACATACCTTGATCCTATTGTTGAACTGCTGCGTGGCGATGAGCTTGTGCTCCAGCGTCATGTTGCGGCTGGAGGGGTACAGCGACACGGCGTTGTAGAAGGAGTCCAGCAGCGCGCCCACCTCGCGCATGGCGCGCCCGATGGCGTCCGAGCACAGCTGGCAGTCGAACGACAAGCAGCCGTACATCTGCTCCTCTGGCAGTTGTAACATACCTTGATCCTATTGTTGAACTGCTGCGTGGCGATGAGCTTGTGCTCCAGCGTCATGTTGCGGCTGGAGGGGTACAGCGACACGGCGTTGTAGAAGGAGTCCAGCAGCGCGCCCACCTCGCGCATGGCGCGCCCGATGGCGTCCGAGCACAGCTGGCAGTCGAACGACAAGCAGCCGTACATCTGCTCCTCTGGCAGTTGTAACATACCTTGATCCTATTGTTGAACTGCTGCGTGGCGATGAGCTTGTGCTCCAGCGTCATGTTGCGGCTGGAGGGGTACAGCGACACGGCGTTGTAGAAGGAGTCCAGCAGCGCGCCCACCTCGCGCATGGCGCGCCCGATGGCGTCCGAGCACAGCTGGCAGTCGAACGACAAGCAGCCGTACATCTGCTCCTCTGGCAGTTGTAACATACCTTGATCCTATTGTTGAACTGCTGCGTGGCGATGAGCTTGTGCTCCAGCGTCATGTTGCGGCTGGAGGGGTACAGCGACACGGCGTTGTAGAAGGAGTCCAGCAGCGCGCCCACCTCGCGCATGGCGCGCCCGATGGCGTCCGAGCACAGCTGGCAGTCGAACGATAAGCAGCCGTACATCTGCTCCTCTGGGAGTTGAAATACAGAAAATTATTTTCACGCTTGCATACCGCGAAGGAGTAAGCGGAAGGGAATTGGTAAACGATACTGGCGAAATGTGGATGTACTATAACGCTCACCTTTCCACAACTAAAAAGCCCTATGTAGTAAGAAAAGATCAAACTGCCACTGACCAGGCACTTAATACTTCGACTACTTCTGTTCATATCATAATGAATACGTTTCCCAGCACCGTATTTATATTCTGGACTTTTACTACGCATTTCGACAACGAACATGAAAATTTTAGTATGCCCCACTGGGGACTCTAATCTACAATAGCAGTCGCGCTTACGACCATAAAACCATGGAGATAAGTCTTTTAAATTGCATTGCTAAAATTCCCAAAAGAACACGTTTATAAATGTTTTATTGTGACTCATTAAACACACCCATTCAATCCGACGGCAATATAGACACAACTAAATTATACGTGTTGCTAGTGTTCAACAAGGTATTTGAAAAGGTGATGGTTAAACATTTTAACATCAATAACATCTTGCTGCGAATCAGTATGGTTTCACCAAAGGACATTGTAGACCTAACGGTGGCGTCAAAAATCTTCAGCGACTCCTGTAAGCGGTTTGATTGCGTGAATCACGAAATTTTACCCCTGAAACTTAGTTATTACGGACTGGGCAAAATAGAGTTAAGCTTAGTTTAATATTATTTAAATGATAGACAGCAATTAGATCAAATAAAAGGTGTCAATTCATCAAGATTAAACTTGAAAATGGGGATAATCCAGGGCTCAATTTTAGATCCTTTCTTATTTTTAGTATATTTCACTGGTATGATAGATTTTTTAGTTACACAGTTAGTTTTTAATATTGTTACCTTCATTGGGCTCATCGTGAGCTGTCAGATCTTCTTGCGAAGTCACCGCATCCAAGGAACGTTTGCAATTCGCTCGGCACGGGTTTCTGTTCACAAACCTGTGGACATTTTTACAATTTCGTATAAGATATTTGACTAATTAAATCCGAGCTGACATCACTGTACTTCAAATCAAGATTATCCTACGCAACTTAAAATAATAACGTTACAGCTAGAAATAGAGCAGATACAGTAGTTTTTGATGGTCTAACTTTGAGCATTGTCATTCATAACCATTTATCAGGTTATGGCAATGAAAGACTATGTTCCACAAACTAATGGCCATAAACAATGTTCAAAGTTAGACCATCAAAAACGACTATATTAGTTCTATATCGATTGGTCTGTCGTATTTTTGGACAATTTATGAACAAAGTAGAAATAGATTTTTAGCATTAATTCTTCATACCCTTCCCGGTAGTTAATAGCTTTCTTAACCAACAGAGTGTCGGTGGTAGGGTTGTTCTAATCCTATTCCTAGTGTTGCAGAAATAAGCTCTGAGCGAAAAAAAAAAAAGCGAGTCTGCATCTCGTGTCTCGACGTGGGTCTAGTTGTTACCCCATGGAATATAGAGCACGGTTTCGTCAGTGGTGACTTAAATGGTCTTTTTAGAAAGAACTAATTGATCTACTAACCTATACTCAAAAATATTGCTAATAATCTTAGGCACGATGTTTCTCTGCGCGCACAGATACGCGTCCTGTTGCGCCAGCGTGCGGCCCGCGATCTTGGCCTGCAGTTCCAGCCAGATCAGGTCCTTGAGCTCGTTCTGCCACACCTGCTCCTCGCGACTTATCTGCAAAAGCACTGTGATTACAACCCTTGGGGAAGCTGTTGGTCCCGGCAATAAGTCTACTAATTTTGAAGCAACGCATTCGCATATCACGTCGCAATCTGTCAATAATTTATGAAAAATGAGAGTTTGTATTTGCGCCTCTAATGTTTGACAGTCGTGACTGGTAGATAGAAGCCAGAAAATCTGTCACCAGTCTTGTCAAGGGTTGCGTTGGGTCAGTACGCGGATGGGTTACCAACCATTGCAACTCCTCCGTGCCTCCGAAAGCACGTTAAGCCGTTGGTCCCGGCTGTCATTTGTAGATTTTTGACAGTCGTTACGGGTAGTCAGGTGCCAGAAAATCTGGCACTTATGTTGCCAAGCGGTATCGTGTTACCCACGTAACTAGGTAGATTAATTGATTTTACTTTGTAAAACTTGCATCATGTTATGAAACACAAGAATTATTTGCCAAGGAATGACTTGAATGAATGTGCTATGTGTTAATTGGCTGACTTCAAGTTTTTTATGTGTGTATGTGATATAGAGGAATAGATACTCATGCGGTAATCATACAATATTAGATACTTTGAGGTGAATGTACTGGAAGTTTTTGTTAAGGTCGCTAATTGCCTGATTACGTCAAGGTCGTAGAATATAAAAAGTTAAAATATGACGGCTATCACTAGATTTGGTTTTGATAAAACATTTTAATAATCGCAATTGGAATTACATATGTATACATAAGTAGTTACTAACAAACTGAGCCTTAGTAACAGTAAGATTAGTAAGATAGTAACAGGTATTCAGTGCACCAAGCACTGAATAAAAAAAATTACAATTGAATTGAAGACCTCCTTTTTGAAGTTGGTGAGAAACACTAATAAAGTTGAATCGAACACAAATTCTACCAAAACGCAAAACAAATTGTGGGCAGGTTTAATGAGGCTTTACGGACATAAGACATATTTAAGACTAGCACTTCGCCCGCGACTTCGTCCGCGCGGATTTAGTAGGTACTCCACAAACTTCAACGCCCCCTCAAACCCTTTTTAAAGGTAAGTTTTGGAAAATTAAGCACTACGATATCCATTCAACGGTCTCAGGATCAGCCTACTATCCACCCAGTTCACCCCGTTCACCCCGCCAGAGGTTGACTATGTAAACATTGTTAGATCTGTTTCAAATTTCCCACTTTTAGCTTGTTCATTCCAATTTCCACGTAAATTGAAGTAAGCAATAATGTCCTCCCCTGAAAAATTCATCAACCCTTTTCGCCCCTTATATTTGTTATTCTTAATTTTTTATCCAAAACATTAATGCCGTGCATTAAGTTTCTCCCCAGTTAGCTCAAACCGCAACATTTTTCTTACTTAGAGCATCGAAAAATCCAAATATTTGTTATTTTTCTTTTTTTATCCAAAACATTAATGCCGTGTTTCAGCTTCATCGGACTAAGCGTTAAGATTCTCCCCAGTTCGCTCAAACCGTAACATTTTTCTTACTTAGACCATTTTTATGCCCGTCGTAACTTTAAAACGAAAGGTCCGATTTGAGTAATTTGAAGTGTAGTTTACATGTACATTATCAACCTTAATTCTAAACAAACAAACTAACTAATCTTTACTCTTTATAATATTAGTTTAGATAGATTAGATATATAATCCTGATGATGTGTCTGTTTGAGTATTATTCGCAAATTATCGGCATTCGATTGAACTGAGTCTATAAAATAATCATTAAAATGTCTTGCTATCATTTTAGGAATATTAAATTTCATAGAATTGGTTACCTCCCAAGTTGCTTTAGACTTGTTAGTGCTAGTTCCTATAAAATAGCTGTTTTGAGCCCTTTGTGTTAATTTGATCACTTTTTAATATCTCTTTGAGAATTATTTGAAAGCCGCTTTTGTATCACTATTTCGCTTTATTCTGTATTGCTATAATAAAGTTCATAATAAAGATCAAATAAGTTCATTGAACTTTATAGAATTTACTGGTGATTGTGGAATACTGAGCATACAAATGATAAAAGCACTCAATACAATTGCAAAAGAACTTGGCCCAAAGGAAATAAATACTAAAAATATTCTGCTTTTAATTTTCAAGATTAGAATCAAAATTTAGGATTCGTTGAATCTCGTGAGTTTGGAGGAATTACGTTACCCAAAAAATTGGGGCGTTTTTCAATTCTATTAGATTAAAACTCCTTTAATTGTATTAGAAGTTTCAACTACCATTACCGAAGTTAATGCAATTATCAATGTCTTCAGAACTGTTCAAAACATTATGCGCGCGTGGATTTCCTTAGCAGAGTTATTTTAGAAATGTATTTATTATACTCTTCAAAGATCTTATACTTACAATCATCAACAAATATATTTCGAAAAAGATTATTACAGGATTTTATGTTGATAAAAAACTCTATGGCCCATAACTCATTAATAGGTACCAACTCTTAACATCTTACACACGTGATAACTTTTAAACGAAATATCCGATTGAGATGAAACAAAAAGTATTTTACTTCTACATAAATACTCTTGATAACATAATGCTTAATTTCGATAAAGATTAATATTACGATACGTATTTAACGTAGTTTTTTTTCTTTAGACGATTTAATAATTATTTTGAACACAAAATGGGTTATTGTGATTAAACCATGATAGCTAGATATATGTTCTCGCGGACTTTTTTGTAGGTCTTAATGGGATCTTCTAACCCGTAGTACATCATTTTGTTCTTTTGTCAATAGTTTTTGCAGCGCACGCAAAAAAAGGTTTTTGATTTTACACCTTGTGTTACGAAATAGCAATTTTATTACGGATCCCTAATTTTGAAAAAAAAAAAAAATAGCCTATAGCCTTCCTCGATAAATGGACTACCCAACACTGAAAGAATCATTCAAATCGGACCAGTAATTCCAGAGATTAGCGCGTTCAAACAAACAAACAAACAAACAAACAAACTCTTCAGCTTTATAATATTAGTATAGATAATCTAATGGCTGACAGAATGAAATGAATGAAGTAAACGTGTTGCGCCCCCAAGTTATTTTTTTTTATATGGGTCGCTACACTATTTCCCTTCCCTGCAATTCCAGAGAGCTAGAATCTACAGTGACGACCACCGGAAAAACGCCGAGCCAATGAAGGTCGGCGAGTCCCGGAGAAATGATACAACTGTCTTGGACCCCGCAACGAAATGAACAACGGTTAAGTAATAAAACATAATTTTCACTTCTACTTCCTTATCAAGCAGCGGAAAGAACAGAGCTAAGCGTAACATGGAACAAGATCCTTGCCTTGGTAAAGCATTCAAGGATTGTTATCGAAAGAAGTCAATCAGAATAAATCCATTTAAAAACACAACAATAAAATGGATAACTAGAGGGGTTAAAGTTTCAAGTAAGATGAAAAGAGTACTATGTTCAGGTACGTTAAATAATACTAGCCTTATAAAATATAAAAACAACTATATTAGAATTTATAGAAGAGTAATTCAGCAAGCCAAAAAAGAGGCCATAATAAATAAATTAAATAATGCTAAAAATATAACTAAACAGACGTGGAAACTGGTTAACGAAAGTACAAAAAAGATGACAAATAGACAATGTAGGCCTTTAAACCTAAAAGTGAACAGTGAATTGATAACTGATCCCCAGCAGGTCACCGATCATTTCATTGACAGTTTTGTGTTCAAATCGTCACTAGGTAGCAACGAAAAGGAAAGGGCAATGTCTTTTCTATTGGAGACGACTAACAGAGTAGAAAGTGATTTGTCTTTCTATGCGACAACACCATTCGAAATAGCAAATATTGTTAGTAAGATGGCCGATAAAAAATCCTGCGGTTTTGACGACTTACCAATTTCAATTCTGAAGGAGAATATAGACTCTTTGGCACTGCCTCTATCTCATTTTTTTAACAAATGTATTAAAGAGTCAGTTTTTCCAGACCAGTTCAAATTGGCTAAAGTAGTTCCAATATTCAAAAAAGGCACAAAGACTGATCCGAAAAACTACCGACCTATATCCCTTTTACCAACCTTATCAAAAGTATTTGAAAAAATTATTAAACATAGACTGATGATACATTTAAATGTAAATAAAGTAATCAATTTAAGACAATTTGGATACCAGAAAGGCGTCGGTTGCTCAGATGCAATAAACACTCTTATAAATGACATAATTAATAAATTAAATAACAAAATGAAAGTGGCTGGGTTATTCATCGACCTCAGCTCTGCTTTTGATACGATAGATTATGAACTATTACTAACAAAACTTGAATATTATGGTATTAGAGGAAAGTCTTTACTACTTTTGAAATCCTACTTACAAAATAGACGAATGTTTGTCGAAATAAAAAGCATCGATGAAACAAATCACGAAGTCGCATACACGTCTAAGATTACAAACATACAACGTGGTGTACCCCAAGGCTCAATTTTAGGACCAATACTTTTTATTATATTCACAAGTGACTTGATAAACTTCATGTATAACGTTCAGCCCGATGTAAGACTCGTTGTCTTTGCAGATGATACAAATATAATAATTGGGGCAAATGATCTAAAAGAATTGACCAAAACTGTAAATAAGTGCCTCGAAAATCTTTGCGATTGGTTTTCAGCCAATAGCCTTTTACTAAATGCTAGTAAAACTAACATTATCTTATTCAAGACTACAACTCGCAATAATGACAATTTAGATGTACAAATCAAAGGAGATAAAATTGAATCAGTAGACAAAGTCAAATTCTTAGGTATTAACATAGATGTAAATTTAAATTGGAAACAAGAGCTAGCTGCTGTTGACTCTTCTATTTCATCAACATGCTATGCACTCAGGAGCCTTAGAGATATTTTGGATCTTAAGCAACTAAAGGCTATATACTATGCACTGGTAGAATCTAGATTGAGATACAGCATCATGCTGTGGGGTAATAGCTACAGTTATAACTGGCAGAAGGCGTTTATCTTACAGAAACGTGCCATAAGGACTATTGTAAGGATTTCACAAAGAGACTCATGCAGAGAGCATTTTGAAGAATTAGAAATTTTAACAGTACCAAGTTTATACATATTAGTTATATTAAATCACTTTGCTAAGTATATTCATCAGAATGAATCACATGAGGAACGTAAAATAAGAGAAAGTACAAGAAGGAAGGAGTTTAAACACAAGATGGCACCAAATTTTAATGTAGCTAAGCATTGCTCCGGGTACCAAGCAGTAGAATTGTTTAACAGGTTACCAACTAATTTAAAGTTATTAATTTATAGCCCTCACCTATTCAAAACCAAATTAAAAGCCTTCTTGTTGGAAAAGTGTTTATACTCAGTGTCAGATTTTATGTCAAATGATAAAAATAACAATATAATAACAATACAATATAATACAATATACAATATAATAATATTAACATTGAACAAGCTTTTAATTGAATTAATTTTTGACTTCTAGACTTTGACTTTGACTAATCATCTGACATAGCGTACATTTGACATTATATCTGACATACTTTCTGACATTTATTTATTTATAGACATATTTTAATTGATTGACTTGATGTTTTACTATACTTTAGCTTCAAATTGTTTTGCATGTGACAATTTTACTGTAATTATTATGTACCTAGTGAATATTCTACACAATGTTTATTGTTTGAATAAATAAATAATAATAATAATAATAGATCAAGATGAGAATGGGCATAAAACAAAAATAATTACTTTACTCACCGCCCTCTTACAGCCCTTCTCAATATTCCCCATATTGATGAGTAGGCTGAAGGTCTTATGGAAGCTGACGCGGCTGGGAGGTAGGTCCTCATCTCCGTCACACCTCCACCGGTCCTCGCCGTCCGTCGGCAGGACGGTGTCCGGACCGATGGCTTCCCGGTTCTTTGGCTTGGACGTCAGAGACATGAAGCGGCTGCATGATTCCACCTGCGAATGGAGCTGTTTCCTTAATGGTAGTGAAGACTTTTGGAGGTGATTGGAGATATTGATGGCGTTAAAAACTGTTTTTGAATATATCATCCAAACTTGTTTTTATTATCATAATCCTCTTTCCGTTCATAAGCCTTTTGTTTGAAGATGTAAGCAATTATTTTCCTCCCTTCCATTGTACCTGTTATGCAGGTTACACTTTGCTCGACGACATGCAAATGGGGCAGATGGCCACTAGAGCTGACGTATGAAGGAATCTTGGGATATATTAACACTATTTCCATTCACATGAGTGCACTAAAGAGATTTAAGCTTGCTCTGCGATTGCACGCATTTGCGATACTGCTATTGCGTATGTCCATAGGCGTCGTTACCAACATACATCAGGTGGGTCACCAGTTTATTTGCCATAGCATAAGCAGCCTTCCATTTTTTTGGGAAATCATCAAATGACTTCTCCGCTCTGGGTGGAGTGGAAGGGCGTGTCAGACTCTTACTGACTAAAACCCATCCGTGTTCCTACTAAAGCCCTTTGCATTCCAGGGCCGCGGTGGCTCTTTCGAACAAATTCCGCAACCCTGGCAGGCTCTGGCTCTAACGGGTTCCATTTCCTATGCTGACATCTTTTTTAGGCGCGCGTGGAACGCAACGCGCTTTCGAACCGGGCCTGGTGGTGATCGGACAGCGAGCCACCCAATGCTCGCGTATAAGCAGCCTATAACGTTCTTATTGCTGGGCCACAGGCAACTCTCTGTGAGAGGGATATCCTTACTAATATTATCGCGAAAGTTACTCTGTCTGTTTGTTACCTCTATACGTCTTACAGCGAGTCGGCCCTGACGTCATGCGTCATGTCTTGCTTGCTGTCTCACGCCCAGGAGCGGAGCAGCTTAACCTTTTGAACGCCAGAGTAGAAACGCATCGGCGTGCCCCCAATGCCAAGCCACAAATTCGCCGTACTTTTTGTCACATATTTGTGACGGTTGGCGTACAGGGCACGCGCTTGCTCGTCATGTATACGTGAAAATCGCGTTCAAAAGGTTAAGGCTGCTGCGCTTCTTTATTATCATAATATAGACTTACTAAAGTGGGTACAGCCGGCATGGGGTTTGGCGAGGGCAGAGAGTCGGCCCTGACGTCATGCGTCATGTCTTGCTTGCTGTCTCGTGCCCGGGAGCGGAGCAGCTTGAGGCTGCTGCGCTTCTTCAGGCGGTCTGTCACTGGAACGAAAGAAAACCGGTGTTAATTATGAGGGTTTTAAACATTCATTGAGTTGTCGAGAAAAATATTTACAAGAATGAATATTTATTAAAATATAAAAATTAAACAGTACGATTGGTAAATTTAATATACAAAACGTCGTTTGTACTGAACGGATCAAATTAACTCAATTTGACTTGGGTGTGACGTCACACGCAATTAGCGCTGTTTCTGATTATATCATAGATTTTAAAACGCTCACAACTCCCGTAATTTATTTAGATGAAATATATATAATATTAAGTCAGTTTTAGGCTGTGAAATGTGTTCTCCAAAATTTGTTTTTATATTGTGTCTTAGTATTTAATTATATTTGTGTTTGTGTCGGTCCCAAGACTATACTTCATAGTTGGAGATTTTTAGTTAAAAAACACCTACTTAAATTGTTCCCTTAGAATATAAAAGGGAGCAATAAAAATATTAGGCAGGTGATTAAGATGGAACAATAGCTGAATTAAACAAGAAGAAACTATTAAATGTAACAAACTTATCAATCAGTTAACAACCAAATACTTACTGGGGGAGTTCTGATCATACGCGGGGTGATCCACGACGTCCTTCCTCTCCCGGAGCAGACGCTGGAAGCCTGGCGTGGCATCCAGGTGGTTTCTGGAACAAACGGATCAACCATTAATTAGGTACAATTTAAATCAATTTACATATTTACTTATTTGCTCTCGATTTCAATCGAATGTTAGGGGAACTTTTTCATATCATGTCAAAGGTACATAAGTCCAATTTTGTGCTAGTACAGTATAAAGTAAAACAATAAACAAATAAGTTCTCTCTAATAAAATCAGAATAAATCTAGAAAACACGATAGTTAAGTATTAACTATTAGTTGTCAAAAATGTATGCAGCACAGCCGAATATGTGATTGAACAGCATGTCAAACCATTTATTTTTATAAATCTTTTTAAATATCTAATCATCGATAGGTAATTCACAAACTTATAAATTATGAAGGTAAAAATACAATTTAACATTAATTAAAAACTGTTTATTATCATTAAAATAAAAAAGACGTACGTCACAGCAGAGTAAACCATAATGAAGTCACGAAGGTCGAACGCCCTAGTGTGCTCAACAGCAGAATATACAGACAAATTTTACACTGAAGTCAGACAAGTCCGCCGTCTATCAGGGCCTGCACTTGAATGGCTTACTAAACGGAGTCAATTACGATACGCTTGCGAATGACTGGCTGAAATACGACTCGTTTTAGAATAGATAAAGAAAACTGCATACGTCATGATCATGACGCGACTGAGATGTGTGGGCGGCGAATGTAAATAAGTTCTAATCATTTGCTTGAATCAAGCGGGTGGGTTGGTTCCTAGTTCCCCCAACTAGGAACCAACCCACCCGCACACTGAAAGTTCTAGAAGGGGTGCTTGCATGATAACTTGCAAATTATTGTTTTGTAAGTGCTTTGAAGACTGAGTCTGTTAAATAATATAGAAGCTAAAGTTAAAATTTATTTGCGACATTACAAACAAGATTGATAATATAATCTTAGCTTTTTCCAAATCTCTAGGCTTCCAATGTAACCGGAATACATCTGAATTATTTGACATTGCGCGACTGCCAATCTGGTAGGCATTGATATAATAATGATAAAACATATTAGGTAAATAGACTAACTGTATCAGTTTCTTAGATAAAAAGTCTAGATATAAAACTAGTGTTTACTATCAAAACTCTTCCTACTTACATGAAACAGCAAAACAACATAAAAGGTCAAGGTCTCATTTACACCTTCACCACGCTGACGCAGCAAAATTGACAAAATATATGGTTCAACATAATTATATTATGAAAGATTACCACGAATCGTTGTGACATTGCAGATAAGGGCCAATGAGTTAATTTCGAAGCTATTCGTTTATCATTAACATGCGGTATCCATGTGTTAACATTTTGGGGCAATAGATAAGCGCGAAGCCAGTGAAGCCCCCCGGAAACTTCTGTGCTTCTGGGCGGAGCTAGGCTTGCTAACTTAGCCAGGATCCTCAAGTACAACGGACCGAATCGGAGTCTACGGAGTCCCTACTCTACTCTACATATTATTATGTGGGGTGTCATATCTAGAGGTTTAGCGGAATTAGGTAGAGTTATTTATGTACTTGCATCGAAATGTTGATATTAGTATGGATCTTTCCGGGATTTCTAATAGACAATCCCGTGTGGCCAACAATATTACAAATAAATAATAATTATTATTTTTTTCTCACAAGCTATGTTGTGCGGACTAAAAATGTGGCAACATCGCGCGTGCAGTGGTTTAAATTGTGTAAAAGTAAATCACTTTTTTATTCAATAAATCACGGGATTTTTATGCTCTTTAAAATTAATTCGCTCGGAATTTGAGGCACATCCTCTTTATTCTTTCGTGTATGAAATCAGTGTAGTGTACCGATTGTACGTCCTAATTCCGACCTCTGGTAATATCTTTAGCTTTAGTTGTTAGACAAGGACAAGATAAATGAATTAAATGGAAGGATGGAATGGATAGTGTTTGTACTATATTATGTATCCATGTTATCTTTAACATAAAACTAGTGCCAACAACCGATGTTGAACCAATTATTAAAATAAGATGCCTACCTACTGCTTAAAACAAAACTGTTCGCAAACACCCTTCGCTATGATTTATAATTCTATGTACAGTCAACAAAGCTATTTGGTATGCAGGCAGCTAACTTGCAACTACTTTTAAACAATGCTGTGAGTGTGCTGAGTAGACAATTACTGTACACCACGCTCGTAAGCATGTCATTAGCTCACCGCGGTCCTGGAACGCAGGCTTTAAAAGGAGGGTTCGGGGATCGAAAGGAACACGGATGGGTTTTAGTCAGTAAGAGTCTGACACGCCCTTCCGCTCCAGCCAGAGAGGAAGAAGTCGTTTGATGATTTCCCATCCTTATAAAAAAAAAAGTATGTCATTAGCTTAAAAAGTTATAATGCACACATTAGAAATAAGGGCACGGGGCAATTTGGTATAAGGCAAAAATTAATATTTTACCAAATAGCTTTGTTGACTGTACGTAATTATTGCTTCTATTAAAAATAACTTACTGGCAGAACAGTAATTAATGCAAGTACAAGTCACGGTTTTACAATATTTTCTTTAGTACCTTATTAGAAAGATCTGTCTATCCAAGTTCTTTTGAAAACATAACTTGAAATCATGTCGCCCGTGATGTTTAAATCTGGTAAATTGTTTACAATAGGACAATCACAATCGTCACAAACATTATCATTTAATTTGAAACTATCCCAAGGACAACAACGATTACACATTTACGAAATTATACATCTTGAATCATTAATTATTTAGGTACTTACACAGGTGTATTCCCAAATGTAGATAAATACATAATATAATCGTTTTTACGGTACGTCCTTTAGAAATAACTTCCTAGAATTACTTATGTATTATTCTAATCATAGGTATTTTAATGTTGAATATATTGACGTGACGCGTCACAAAACATTTACTACTATCTTTTTCCCCTGGCTTCGTTCGCGTTTCCTATGCCATGGGAAACGAGAAGTTTCTGGAAATAAAAGTAGCCAATAAGGCTAGGTATGGCCTGCAGCCATAGTGTGGCTATCTATCAGTAAAATAATTTTAATAATCCAGTCGGTACCTATTCTAAACCCAAATTCCCAAACACCAACTAAAATCCCCCTAATCTATTATCTATAAAACAAAGTGGGGTTAGTTACACCATGTATAACTCAAAAACGGCTGGACCGATTTTAAAGATCTTTGGTTTGTTGGATTTGTCTTTGCCCCGAATAGCAGAATAACTATTAAAATATTGGCAAGATTAAAATTAAAATTAATTTTTTTTTTACTTCTTTAAGTATTGTCTAAATTGAATTGTTAACTGCTATATTTGCTGTGTGTAATGGACGAATTTAAAATCACTTGATGCTGTGTATCGTCCGACATCTTATATTTGTACGCCGATCAGGCAAACCATGACTTTGATGTAACATCTTGCATGCTATGTGTGTGTATACTCATGTTTTGGACAAATAAAATTATCTTATCTTATCTTAAAGAAAAAAAAAACGTACAAATATCATTTTCGAAAACAACGCCATTTCTGATACATGACAAAAACAAAACACAGCAAAAATTTATTCTGAGGCGGTACGAAGTTCGCCGGGACCGGGACCACTAGTAAATAAATATTTAAATAGTAAGGCACGCGTTATTTTCGAGTAATGAATACCTGATGTGAGGGACTCGACGACGGTCGGGAACTTTCGGGTTGCATTGTCACTAATTTGTTATTGCTTAGGTAAGGGCCAAGCCCCATAGTTAAGATCCCTTGTTTTTTAAGTTGTATGTCTATGCCACAGAATTGTGTAATTGTTAATTATATTATTAACCCTTTGTAATTCGCCAATTTATAAATAAACAACCGTAGCGAGTACCGTTCTACCCCCACTAGGCGGGGTGAAACTGACGCCAAAGACCCATATAAAAGAGGCCTACTGTTCCAAGCAGATGAGTTTTCAACCCTCCAATCCAGCACTCTTGTACGACTCATCGTGCAAATATTCTGTGGTCGACCCCAACGGTTCCAGTTAAACCGGATACAGCTGTATACCAGTATTTTACGTCTAGTTTTATTTTACTGATCTGACTGGTTATGGATAACGGTCCAGTAACTGGGTAACACGGTAAGTCTTGGGCAAGACTTGTGTCAGATATTCTGACTTCTGACAATTCGTAACGACAGCCAAAGATGTACAAAAGACAGCCGGGACCTCTCGGTATGTAAGATGGCCACCCATCCACAAACCGACCTCGGCAAGCGTTGCTTAACCTTGAAGACTGACCCTAAGCGGCTGTTATTATTTAGCGACGAGCTCTTCCGTGTTCTCTCTATATGATAAATTAGTTCAGGGGCCCTACTATTTAGCCTTAAAACGATCATGATTCCGCTCTAAGAGGGAGACGGAGCTATACATAGCGAATAGCACTATCCCTTTTACATCATCGGAATTGAATGGCATTAGTACGTCATAGTAGGGCAGCAGATAATCACCACGCTTGGCTAACAAATGGTGATAGTCAATCAACAGTTCAACACTTTTAATGTTATCATTTCGTATGAAAACCACTAGGTTTATAAATAAGGTAATGTACCGCATTATTTTCCTAAGCGACCAAAATCGTTTGATAAGCGTCATTGATTACAATTGAATGGACTATCAAGCGAGTAATAATTATCAATAAAAACGTATTAATATGGTAATCACATTCTTTCATTGAATGAATAATAAGGTCGATTCTTGCTATTTGGAATATAGACCAATAAAGTTGTATGTACCTATGTAATACTAGATTGTATTAGATACTACGAATTACTATCGACTCAATATGTAGGTACTATCACACCGACAAAGTGGTAGAATAAAACTGTCATAAGTACTACAACTTAATTTTATTAATTATTTTATAATTATTAAGTACCTACTGCGATCATTTTAAAATTTTAAGTGAGCGCAGTACCTAATAGTTATATTAGTGACAATATAAGAAGTCGGATTTGACAGCTGAGTAGAGAGGGATATCATCTCGCTTCGCTTTACTACTAAGTGCGAAAGAGATTTATTTCATAAATATCTCTTCTTCGCAATGTTGTACCCTGCTGTCAAATCCGACTTAGATTGTCACGGACATGGTAATTTAAATTTTATTTTGAATTTTTTTTTTTGTTGCGTTAAGTAAGTACTTAAACAAATGTGAAACTTTTTTTACTTAACACCATTTATGAGCCATATTTAATTCAAATAAATGACATTCTATTCTAAGTTATATTCTAAATCGGTCTGTTCTTTTGTTTCTTGTTCAACTGAACGGAAAAAAAACAAACAAATGGATTAGGGGCCATTCATTTATTACGTAAGACGATTTTGACCCCCTAAATAAGAATAGGCCGACCCCTCTCCCCGTTTAATATTTATATGTAAGAATCTAAAGGAAAAAAATGAATATACGCTTAACCGGCGTTCGACAGGAGGTCATGATTAAAACACATATAAGACATGAATTGACACATGTGTGTCAATTTCTTTTATTTATGTAAATAAAAGAAGTTCACACACTTTAATAATTCAACTATTTAACTGCAATATTAAATCATCAACGCATAACGAGTGTCGTTTACGCAAACAAGTGACAATCTAGTTCACAAGCGGGGAGTTCCCGGGAGGCGCAGTGCGGGTGGCGCGGGTACGTTGCCATGGAATAAGTTTACCTATACCCATCCGAGCGCACCTCGGCACTCGCGCGGTTGCCCGCACTTTTTCAAATCTTACCTTTCCGTATATATTTGTGATCTTACATAAGAATTATAAAGACTACCTCCCACCCCCTTGTAAGAAAAAATAAGACATCATGGTCGCCCTCCTCCCCCCCTAAATCGTCTTACGTAATAAATGAATGGTCCCTTAGGGTGAAACTGCACTCGGGTAGACTAAGTCCTGGGTTCGGACTAGGCCATAGGATACTTTTTACGTTCCCTTGGGATAGTATCCGACTTCCCCGCGGGCGATAAGCCGCTGGTAGGAGCCACAAGTAGCACACTACGATGGTCGGCAATTTAATAAAGTAGGTACATCATTGGAAAGGCTGTCGGAATTTTGAAATCAAAATACATTTAGGCTAATCTCTTTTCTTAATCCTACTGATAATACTTTAATCAGGTACTTAGTGACCCAGTACTACCCACCTACATGCCATATTTTTTGCAACATTAAATTTTTTCGCTGCAAGTTGCAACTAATACTTTTCATGCTGACTGAACATTATCCTGCCCTTATCTTTCTTAATTAGGGTCAATAATAGGTGATATTGGTTCTGTATGGTGTCAGAGGCCTATGTCCAGCAGTGAACGGGTGAAATTAAGTGATAGTCACCTAATTTCTAGCTATAAAATCTTTCACACAATCTGTTCAATAATCTGTGCTAAATCTATCACCTTATCAGACAAAAAAACACACACCTATTTAATTCTGTGAAATACCTATCCCAACAAAAAACGAGAAATTGAGCAATCAGTAAGGTAAATTTCTATTCACTTGTGAATACTTAAATCAGGTTTATAGTAACTGTAATATTCGGTGTTCTTAGCCCATTATCGGTCGGTATCATCAAGGCAGTGATCGTTAAAATTTTTTTGAATGGGCTATTATCGTACAGGTATTTTAATTACTTATTGATAGTTATTTACGTAAGACAATTAGCCCTGCCTGCGGACGGCGAACGCCGGGTGGCTCGGCGTGCGATTAGGAGTAGGCCCGGGTCGACGCAAAGATATGCCAGCATAGATGACGGGGCCCGCTAGGATCAGAGCCTGCCAAGGTTGCGGAATTGTTCGAAAGAGTTTCCGCGGCCCCAGAACGCAAAGGGAATTAGGAAGAACACGGGTGGGTTTTAGTCAGTAAGAGTCTGATACTTCCTTGCGTTCCGCCCAGAGCGGAAGGAATCATTAATAAAAAGAGCCCTTTCAGCAACCGCACTTGACGACGTGGATATTATAAATCCTACAACATGACGACTATAGTTGGATGTAGGTAGGGATATGACATTATCAGACAGATGTGTTGCTCTCCTTATTATTACTGATAGGCACGCGTTTGACCTCAATCACTCACTCCTGATGACGTAGTTGACGATGAGCACGCTTGCCTAGAAGTAACCTATTCACTCTTGACTTAAAGACCCCCAGGTTTTTGCTAAAAGGAAACACAGTTTGTTGAGACACTTCTTCCTAGCAAAATCAAACAAAGCATCATTCCGACGTTCACAAACTGCTTAATAATTAGGTACGTTCGAAAGAAGGAGCAGGCGCGCTGCGCGTACCAGAAGATACATCTCAGTCTGGAAGGCCTTTCACGAGGCGGACTTGAGAAGGGCTGGATGCAAGAAGCGCAAGGCCTGTCGATGTAGCAACGCTTGGGGAAGGCCTGGAACCTTTTAGTACCCAATATTAACAAAACGGCCAATTCATAAAACCCAAAACAAGCATTTCAAAGATAAATTACGATATAATTCATGATTCGATCCTTATCTCGAAGCAAAAAAGCTATCAGACACTATTCAGAACATAAAAGTATCTAAACAAGTATTTACTTTCAACCCACGTCTGTTTTGAATGACGTGTCGCCACATAACGCAACATTATTGAAAATTATATAATAATGGTGAAACATGTAAGTAGTGGTAACAATATCATTGTCGCTATCCAAGAGATGATCTTGCAGTAATACAGTACACTTTTTGCGGATCATGTTTGTTTGTTGATGGTGCATTACTCATCCGAAAACTTGTATGAAGAATAAATCGCTGGCGGTTACCTACAAGGTGGGCTCACTTGATCGTAAGTAGTCTCCTCTGCCACCACACTGCTATATCAGAATCATGCACTATACTCTATCCGTTTAGGTAGTTAACTAAAGGTAAACAATCTTGATGTAACTTTTTACTTAAAAACTCAGTTTAAAAATAAAATGCAAGTAAAAACCAAAGTAGGTAAATACAACAGTAACGAATACTAAATCAATTGAACCATAAGTTTGAAAAGTAGTTTATTTGTTTAATATGAATTTGTGTAAAAAGACACATCAAGATTGTTTACCTTTAGTTAACTACCTAAACGGATAGAGTAAAGTATTAATTAACACCAGCACCTCCTATTTTCCTACATTCAAACCGGACTATAGAAACACTGCTAACATTATAAAGTGAAACTTTCCCAAATGAGTCCTTAACCAAGTGTTCTGGGTTCCTACAGGCTGTTTTGTTCGTTAACAAATGTGTGCCAGTCTTCGACACAACGGAGTACAGGACCTGCTTTCTATTTTTAACTTCAACATCACACGCAAACCGGTCATAAAGAAGTTAAGTTAAATGCAATCTAATATTTAGTTTGAAGCGTATTAATGCAAAGTAGCCACTAGCTCAAAACTGCTCCGCAACAGAAGGTGTAGTCAAAATCGCGATTGAACTCTCAAACATGTTAGGAGGTGACAAGCAAAATATGCTCCTAACAACAGAGACAGTCGGTTTTACCAAGCATTGTATTATGTGGAGGAGCTCGTGGCTAAATAATAACAGCCGCATGGGTCGATCTTTAAGGCTAAGCAACGCTTGCCGAGGCTGGTCTATGGATGGGTGACCATCTTATCATACCGAGACTCCTCCGTGCCTCGGAAAGCACGTTAAGCCGTTGGTCCCGGCTGTCATTTGTAGACCTTTGGCAGTCGTTACGGATACTCAGAAGCCAGATAATCTGACACCAGTCTTGCCAAGGAGTACCGTGTTACCCAGTTAATGGGTTGTGGAGGTCTGGTAGGCAGCCGCTCAACGTAAAATACTGGTATTCAGCTGAATCCAGTTTGACTGGAAGCCGACCCCAATATAATTGAGAAAAGGCTAGGCAGATGATGATGGTATTATGTCAGAAGCATTCAATGCTGTTTGTAGCAAACTAAAGGCATGTTC
Source organism: Mamestra configurata (assembly GCA_002192655.3). Taxonomy (NCBI): domain Eukaryota; kingdom Metazoa; phylum Arthropoda; class Insecta; order Lepidoptera; family Noctuidae; genus Mamestra; species Mamestra configurata. Next base: position 108,455 of record NDFZ01004744.1, on the reverse strand, counting down.
GGCAATGGACAATATCGACTGAGCGAAGAAACACTAAAACAAGAACTGCAGTGGCCAATCTGCGACAAACTTACATCAATCGAGCCAAACGGTGCAAAGTGCTAAAATGTTGAGTAAGTATCAGTCAATGGATATGAATGAAAACGGAGCGAAAGTCGCAAAACATGTTGTGAACTACCACAACTGAGAATCGACTTGTACTAGGGTGAATCGTATAAGGTGCACAATAGGCATCCGCTTACCATATCTTTATGTTTCTCCGAGATTACCGCCGCGAAAAACGAGACACTCACGTAATCTAGAGGAAAACGATAAGTTTCAAGACCACGACACACAAGTTTTAAGAAACGAAACGGATCTAAAGATAGTATAAATCGTCCGGTAGGTATCTCCAATTTTTGCGAACATTATCGGAGTTTATACCGAATCCATGAATAACGAATCAGCTATCAATGGCCTACTTATCCTTTCTAGATCACCGGTGTCGTCCGAAAGGTGACTCATATCCTGAAAAGTGCTTATCATAACATGTTATCGGCCTTTGGCCCGTGTCCACTCTGAGATAATTAATTCGGGTATTTGTTTATTTATTGGTAAGGTCTGACTCATGATCCTTCAAAGAAAGTATAGCTAACATTGCACGGTTTTTATTCGGCGAATCCTACTTTACCTTCACTACATAGTATGCGATCTTTAAAACTATGCAACGGATTTTGATGCGGTGTTTTTAATAGATAGAGTGATTCAAGAAAAAGGTTAACATGCTTAATATAGTAGAGTAACACTGATAATTTAAGAGATTTCAAATGTTTTGTCGTAAATAAACACATTTTTGCGCTTACATTGCAAACGCCGTCTGCACCCTACGAGATAGATCAAAATAATTTACTACAGTATTGTACACCTTAAAAAGGTCTACAAAACAGGGTGGTATATGTTTATCTCTTAGGGGTAACCCACAATGACTATTTTTTATCCTTTACTTTTTACGAGAAATAATGGCTTATTTACGAAGCAATTTTAAGCAATACAGCATTAATCCGTATCCAATTAAGTACCTTAAATACATTGTGTATTTAATATATATCAATATGGCCCTTTACAACATCTAATTCAAATGAATATTTTCGAAGATATTACAGATTTAAAATGCAGGGACATAGCGGTTGCGGCGTTTAGTGACATGACAGCATTGCACCCGTGCGAAGCCGGGGCGAGTCGCTAGTAGATATGTATAGCTTGCATGTTGGTTACTCAAACCGTCAATCACTCTTACCACTGAACGTAATTGACCCTGACCTTGTATCAATTTCTATGGAACTTTTCGTGGGCGTGCAGTAGGCTACAGTAAGGGTAGGTCAGCCCATACAAAAAAACTCACCACATTATTCAGGGTCGAAATCACGATACTGACGATGCGAATTTTCGTCCACTTTGAAAGTGGAGGATTTTTTTTTTGGCCTTATGTATGGGCTGGATGGGAAATCATCAAATGACTTCTTCCGCTCTGGGTGGAGCGGAAGTGCGTGTCAGACTCTTACTGACTAAAACCCATCCGTGTTCCTTCTAAAGCCCTTTGCGTTCCAGGGCCGCGGTGACTCTTTCGAACAAATTCCGCAACACTGGCCTACCCTTTCCTGCTGCACGCGCATGGAACTTTTAGATTCTTGTTCTTTTAGATGATGAAGCTTGCCTGGGATGCAACATGAATGCGAAATCTGGGCAACAGCTAATATTTCTAATTACTTACAATTTCATTTCGGCGTGTTCTAAAACAAAACTATTATTTTGTTAATTAGGTGTGCCTAGTCAGTTCCTGAAATTATGTGTTCTATTTCAAATTGACACTGTTTATTGTCTCCAACTTACTATGTGACACAAGAACAACTTCTTCATACGCAAATGTGCTCAAAATTGTTTCATTACATGTATGTATTTGGAGGACCTTGGACTCTTCTCAAACCGAATCAAGCGTGTCTGGCTCTCATCAATATAGTCTACAATACATTTGACTATACCTTGCATATTATACAGAATAAAGGAGTCTCGAGCCCGACTTTGATGAAAACTAAAAATGCATCATTAGATTTTTGAAAAATCGGTATTCCTAGCCAGGAATCGGACCGGTTGATTTTGAAGAAAAAAACACACCCTGTATTATTACGCCATCCGAAAGTGTCGCTATTAACGATCAAATTCTGGGAAGTAATATTTTCAACAAATTACTTTTTAAATTTCTGACTAAACCCTAACCTAAATCTTAACTGATATTTTTCAAAAATCCAATGATGCAGTTGTAGATGCTTGGATCCAATGAAAACAAAAACTGCATCAAAGATTTTTGAAAAAAAAATACTTATCGGTTTTTTTTTAATAAAAATAATTTATTTTTGTTAAAAATTTGCACTTTCCTTTAGTTTGCCATGTGTTATTTATTACTTTCCAGAATTTGATCCTTATTAGCGACACTTGGATGGTGTAATAATACAGGTTGTGTTTCTTTTTCAACATCAACCGGTTCGATTCCTGGCTAGGAACACTAACTTTTCAAAAATCTAATAATGCAGTTTTTTAATGTCGTCAAAATTGGGCTCGCGACTCTTTTCAGTGTTTTTCGATATTCCTTATAGTTTCGGGTTTGACCACCCATGCACATTTTAAAAATACACCCGGTATAAAGGCAATCAATCACCTCCCCACAGTAGGTACATACTGTACGTGAAGGTCACTCCTACATCCTTTCGTGCAGACATCTGAATAAAGGATGTAGGAGTAACCTTCACGTAAGATATCTCCACCTGTTTAAAAAGCCTGACTTATTCTTCGATAATATTTCTGCTATCTATCTAATCTTCTACGTCACTAGCACATTGTGTTTTTATTAAGCTTCTTATCAGTCTAAATACACTAGTTTTAAACAACTCTGTATATTTGAAAATTAGTCTTAACAGAACACTAGATCGTACTAAATTATCTGGGACACTAAGAGTCACGTTTACGGGACCTATCAGCTGATTTGACGCCCACACGATAAGGTAAAAAATGAAAAATTTTGCCACGTTGGTTATGCTCAACAACCTTGGAAAAGTTTATAAACAACAAAAATACTGTTTAAACATCCAAGGAGCTGTAGAGTAAAGGTCAATGAGAGATGATAAAGCGATAATTATACCGACAGAAACAAAACTTTAACTACTGCTGAAGCTATTCAAGAGAATACTATATAATGGTCCAAATCGACATCTCTTCACCTCCATGTAGAACATAACTAGTCCAAAACACAAGCAACCAACGAGGTCGTCAGCCGGCTAGGATCGGAAAAAAACAATTGAATAACATATCAGAGATACACAAGACTAAAATTGTAGCACAACCCTACCTGTCCTCCTCAATGATGCTAAAGTCAATCACAACACCACAAAACAATCACCAGGCACAACACACGATCACTTTTCCTTCACAGACACACACGCAACAACACAGAAATTAATACTGCGGTTATATAAAATATTGGGCGCGATACTTGACCCTGCCCCCCGGCTCCACTCCCCGCCTCGTTACGTCACAACAGACCGGAGCTATGTAAGCGGTTGATCAAACATACAACATGCTAATTAATTGTGTACAATCTGTAGATACGATGGAACTTGTGCGAGGAACATTGCAGGATGGTGATAGATTGTACGAGCTTGTAGTTTGTAGATACTTCCTAATAAATGTAGAAACCTAGATCCTTGATAGGTTGGCGCAGAAGCGTTGCGACATGGGATACTTGGGACAAGCAAGATAAAAGAGAGGGCTATGTCCAGCCATAGGCTATGGTTGATGATGATGTTGATGACCTCAAGAGACATCAAGGGATAAAGGGAGCTACACTAGATGATTAAAATAAAATGAATGATGATGAAGTCAAATCAAATTAAGAAACCAAAGTTCCCGGAATAACGCTTTTGTATAATAAAAACGAAATATTGAAAAGAAAAACAAAGAGGGTCAAAAGAAAACAAACCAATCTTTCTAAAAATATAACTCCCCTGTAATGACGTCAGACTATTACCAAACGCCTTGTATTATTAAAAGGTATTGACAAAAAATCTATTTTTATATTCAAACAAAGTAAAGATCCAAGCGAAGTTAAGTCGGTACAAATATTTAGGTAGTGAACTTATCACAGTTCTGTTACCAAGTCTTTGCGATACGTAGTAGGGTACGTCGAAGATAACACTATCTCACACTCATTGTATATTAAAATTCTTGCTGGCGGAACTATTATCTTTGGTGTGCAATTTATTATACAAACAACAGTTTTCTTCCACGTTCTGAGAATAAAGGAAAAAGAAAAGGTAAAGACAAAATTAGAGTGAACAGGCTTCTTCTGGGTAAGCTCGCTCCATCGTCGGCTTTGTCCTTGTCATCTATGACCTAGACTAGAGTCCAGAGCAAACCCATCATCATCTGCCTAGCCTTTTCCAAATTATATTGGGGTCGGCTTCCAGTCAAACCGGATTCAGCTGAATACCAGTTTTTTACGTGGAGCGGCTGCCTACCAGACACCACCACAACCCATTAACTGGGTAACACGGTCCTCATTGGTAAGACTGGTGTCAGATTTTCTGGCTTCTGAGTATCCGTAACGACTGGCAAAGATCTACAAATGACAGCCGGGACCAACGGCTTAGCGTGTTTTCCGAGGCACGGAGGAGTGTCGGTATGTTAAGAGCAAACCCATATTAAATAATAAAAAAAAGACAGTAAGTATTACATTTTGTAATCAAATTTACGTCAGACATCAGCGACATTTTGTCGTAATTTTTTAGTTGTTTGCGACATTTTGTCGTCAAGCGACAACACTGGAAATCTTGATAAAGATCAGAGGGAACCAATAAAAAAGCTAATCACTAAGAAAAACAATATGTAAGAATTGAGATACTTGAAGCCCTGATCGACAGTCAATGACGATCCTATGACATGCATTCATTCTTCTGACTGTGATGCTGATTCCATTTGGGACTCAAAGTCAAAAGTCAAAGTAAAAGTTTTGAATTGTCAAAGTCAGTCGTCAAAAACATGAAGCTATTTACACGTTCCAAAGCGTAGATCTCTATGGAGAAGAACGTGCAAGAAACTCCACGGACACTCTTTTAAAACATTTTATGTTTACAAAAATGCAATTTAATTTTTAAGAAAGAAAAACAATTTACAGTATCAAATATTAAAATAAGGCAGTGGCAACTAAGGGATGACCACTGACCAGTCTCCACTGACGGCGCCCGTTCACGAACATGACGCGTGCATCAGCACCATTCAGCTCAACCATTTTGAAGGGAACTGAATGATCCGATGCTATTATGTTAGTATCCTGGACTATTATGTTAGTATCAGCTTCCAATCACCCAATGCAGCTGAATACCAGTATTTTTCATGGAGCGATTGCCTGTTTCTGACCACTACCCAGTAACTGAGTAAGGCAAGACAAACGATGATGGCAACTTAATTTCCATCTGTTAACTTGACAACAGGGGCAGACCCATCGAAAGTCCCCGATGACTTATTCATTGATATAGTAATAATATTTTATTAATTAATTAAAGGAAAATATTATTACGAGTATTTGACTTTCCGGTTTGATTGATAAATAAATACAACAGCGACCGGCGAGTGTTATCGACCTAATAATTCAGTAACGCTTGCTCAAATTCCTGTTTTATGCGGAAAATGTAGCGGTAATTCAACTTTTATTAATAACTAAAGGTCACTTTCCTTATAAGATGCCACTTTCGAATAATTAAACAGGACTTTATTATTTTTAAACCTCCTTCTCACACCACTCTCTCACTCTCTCCTCCTCACTCAAAAATATCCGATACATTGAAGATAAAGGATAACAGACAACCAATTTTCGTTACCATTCATCTCTAAAACTACCATTTAGCATTGACCAATGTATCACTCAACACATAACATAACACCACGGGCTATACTGAGCTGTTATCCCACATCCTCATTTGGCCAGTGCATTGCATTTAAACGTCATTTTAATTGAACAATGTAAAAGAGTTGACCTGGACGCACACCACGAAGGCTGGTTCGAGGTGGCGCCAGAAAAGAGTGTCTGGAAAGATATGGGATCCCCCATATCTTTCCACATCTTTTCCTAGCAGTGGAACACCAATATTTGAAAGAGTGACGTACCTCCTGCCTCTCTCTTTATCACGGATCCTGGACCGCGGAGGCGTGGTGCCGAGGAGGTCAGCCTCGGACCCGTCTCCGGAGTCGGCCAGGAGATACCTGGAGGAGTGGCGCGGATTCCTGAACACCACATCTTTGGTGTCGCTGTAACAAACGAGAAACAGAGTTGAGAACTTCATGACATTATTTTATCGATATAATATGTGATTGGGAAGTAGATGATGACAGTGATACAAAATTATGTTTTAAATTTTATTTTTACTTGTTGTAAACCTACCACAGTGTAGTCTTTATAACCCAAAGGTTGACTGGTAGAGAATGCCTTGATGCATTAAGTCCACCCATGTACCACTATTGTACATTCAGTTTAATTAAATAAATACAGACAGTTAAATAGTGGCAGTGCGTCGGCCTTCGATAACCTGCTAAGTCCATTTTTAGGCAATTTTACTTTTCATTCCGTATGAAAAGTAAAACATGGTTCTCATATGATTTGACCAGTACGGATTGTATAAAAGAGACTTTCACCTCTAGAGTTTGTTTCGGTGTTTCTTCTCTAATAATCTATTACAGCTTGTTTGCAATGAAAACTAAAGCGTCGGCTAGTTTTCAGCAACGGATTTAGCTTGTAATCGGCTTACGATTACGAATGAATTTTTAACTAAGTTTGGTTTTCATTTTTAATTTTCAATCAATCGAGTTTCCTTTGGCACAAAAAGTGTCCAGGTTTTACCAGGACAACTTTTGAAAACCCCGCCCGAACGCTCCCCGGACGCCCTCCAAACTAGGACAAATCCGGGGAAACCCGAACGGATGGCAACCCTACTCACAATATATCCAACGTTTTTTTGGTATTTCCCTACTCTTATACAGGGCAGGGCACATTGCTCGCAAAACAGATGGTCGATAGGGTCGAATAGTTCTGGAGTGGCGACCGCGTACCGGAAGACGCAGCGTTGGAAGGCCTCCCACGAGGTAGACCGATGACCTGTTGAGGGTCGCGGGTAGCCGATGGATGCGAGACGCACAGGACCGGTTGTTGTGGCGACACTTGGGGGCTTATGTCCAGCAGGAGACGTCTTTCGGCTGATATGATGATGATGATACAGTATAGACGCGTCTGTTGTACGCCAAGATCACGGTTTTGAAAAAACAGTACAAGCACTGTCGGCACCTATCGTTAGCACGATGCTACGTAACGCGCGCGGCGGATAGTATCGCGGTAGTTCCATTCTTATGTTGCCTTTTCTGAGTGCGGGTAACGCATCTATAAAGTTATACATATTTCACTGTGTTATACTAAGTAGATAGACTCACGACAAGCCCTAGCAATGTGAACCACAGTCTGATCAGTTAAGGTCAGACCCTATCGCGACCTTGCTCAGCACTATCATACTTCTATCACATGTTGATACAAGACGATGCGATAACACTGTTTATGTGCGTTTTATGAGTTTATTGCTAATTAGAATGTCGTGTACGAGCTGTATCGTGCTTTATTAGATTATGTGTAATTAATGATGGGTCTAGGGAAAATTGTTTTAGGATTTTTTGACGTGGCAACGTCTAATAAATCGATGAACGCCGGCTGCACGCACGAAATAGGATGACTCATTGTAACGTTACGATCATTTCATCAATGTTTTGTTATGACGTTGTCACGTTAAACTATCGTCCGTAAACCGACTTTACAGACAACCAATTTTTGCAATGGGGAAGAAAAGTATGAATTTCAATAGCAAAGCCCTAAGGTTGACTTAGAGAATACTAGGGTTCCGAACCTCTGTAAAGAAAAACATAACCCTTATAATAGGATCACTCGTTTGTCTGTCTGTCTGTCGGCCTTAGCCGACTTTCTCCGAATTTACTGGACCGATTCAGTTGAAATTTGGTACGAAAATAAATAAATTATGAAAATGGGGTCACTTTTGGGGAACAAACGAAAAAATTAAGAAAAAGTTTTTCAGCTGTATCTTGTTTCTCATAATTTTAAAACAAATGGTTTTTGAAGTTATTCAAGAAATTAGACGAAAAATGATCATGCCCCCCCCTTATCACCGAAACTAGTCTGAAATTTTTACAGATATGTATACTTATGTATGTATATATAAGAAATCTATGGTTTGAAAGTAACATGTTACAAAAATTACATTTGTTCTGAACCCTTTGCATGCGAGTCCGACTCACACTTGGTCGGTTTTTTTTTTATGAGTGTCCTCTCGCAAGTCAACCTAGCAGTTCGACGGCTGCTTAACCGGACTTGCCTGTGGCGGCCTTTATACAAATTATATCGCCTCCAGCCAGGGCTTATTAAAGAAAACTTACTAACTAAGCGACTACACGCTAAGGGGTAGGGACCTCGGCTAAAGTCGGCTTAGAGCGTCGCAAGGGGAGCTAGGGACGGGCTGGATCGAATAAAGATTATTATTATAATTTATTCAAGGGGGCCCTTGATAGGCCGATTTAAAACTACAGGCTCGGGCGCGGGCTGGCTCGAGCAAGGGTCGGACCCATAGACTGTTTTTTATTTTTCTATGGTCGGACCGGACATTGACTGTAATATGTATGTATTTAGAAATATATAAGTATGTTTATCAGTTGTCTGGTTGCCATAGCACAGGCTCTGCCTAGTTTGGGATCAGATGACCGTGTGTGAGTTGTCCCAAGATATTATTATTATTGACGGGGATGTCTCGGGCGGGCCTCGGCGGCGAGGGCAGAAGGACGGCGCGCGGCGTGGCGGTCGGTGTTTGTGTAATGTGCTAGGATCTTTACGGCTCTCTTGGAGCTTAGTGACAGCTTCATCGGGAGTGACAAGGGTGTGCCTCGATCGGCGAGTCTGGGAGATGCGGAAGAGGTGGTGTTTGTCAGTAGTATCGAAGAAACGCTTTGTCTCATAAACTGCTGGATGGTGGGCAATTTGAGGTCTACATGTAGAGTCTCAAAGGGGACATAGAAGAGTGGTAGAGAATGCCTAATTACATTCAAGTCTAAATAAATAACGCTTTTATTGATGAAATCGCCCCAGACCCAGGCGTAGACGACGGGACGAGCTCGACGCCTACCGACAGAATTGGCCTTCACTTGTCCAAAGCCGGGAGGAATGAAAGGAAGAAAGGGAGGGCCTTTGGTCCCCAGAATTAAAATAAATAAATCAATGGCACTTTTGAAGTATCAAGAAGTCGGTCAGTCAGAAAGTCGAAGCTTCCGCGTTCTCTACGGAGAAGAAAGTGCTAGAAATTCCATGTACACTTTCGAGGCTGGGCTCGGAGGCTAAAGCAGCTACGGATTAACTTAGAAGATATTTTAAGAAATTTTTCACATTTGATCAGGTGGCTGGGACAGACTAGATGCGAAAAGCGGATGATAGCACTCGATTATGGGGCAGCTATGGAGAAGCCTCTTTCCAGAAACAAACACAGGCTGATTTCAGTGTTGATTGATAAGTTTTAGAGACATCCAGTGCCTATTATGACTAGAAGCTAAAACCTTAGGTCTACTCCTCTCGGAGTAGGATAGAAACCGGGATACGTAGTCGTTATGAACGCTTCAGGCCTATAGCTAGTTGACTTGTTGCAGTAAGTACAGCATCACTCATTGATGATCATTTAAAGACAAAAAGTCAAAGTCAAAAGTCAAAACGTCTATTCCAATAAGGCCATTAAAAGGCACTTTTGAACGTCAACATTACAGAAATATGTATAAAAATAAAGTGACTCTACTGTCCATTCACAAAGGTAGATTCGCACGAAAAGCGTGACATGTGAGTGTGACAACAAGAGTGATGACATAATAAATGGAAATGTGGATGAATGGACACTTGCACAAGCAGACAGGCCAAAGAAAAGATTGATTATATGTAGTATCTTTGTTTCATCGGCGGCGGACAGGAGAGAATAGCAGAAGAAAAAGCGTTGAGGCTCATGAAAATATGGCTTCTATATTTAACAACTTAGAATCTTCCAGTCGATTAGAGACCAGACGCCTTTCAGACCGCATTTCTAGTTGTAACATGTTCTCACACATGTTCTAATAATTTACACATTGTTCCTTATTTAACAGTGCACCCGCCGATTAGTCTGGCGGGTTATTCCGAGAACACAGACCGTGTGGGAAACTTTCTATTTCACCTATCGACGCGTGCGCAGGCATCGCTCGAATGCCGACGCGTATTACGAGGAAAAAAGCGGATGCATTGATATGCTTTCAGAATGTATTACGATGGCATGAGGATAATATCATATGGCTTACCAAAGTAAGACACACCCGACAACACTGATAGTACGAATGGCCGTTTTTAAATATTGACAGGCATGCACTACAAAGGTATAATGGTGGACTTAAACACAACCAATTTACAAACTGCCAGGTGTGCCAGTGGCCTCGCCCGCGTGATTGTGATATCATCTCAAGGGAACATGGGAATTTCCGGGATAAGAAGTATCCTATTCCAGGACATGGTCTACCCGTGCCAAGTGTCATTCATTTTGCCATAAAGCCGTGAAGAGTGCAAATTTTGAATCTCTATGTATATAATAATAATAATAATAATTCCTTAACCTCCTTAACATTTTGAGAAAAAAAAACTACCTGTAAAATGTAGGTCAAGGAAAACTCCGTTCCTGATGAAAACTGTAGCGATTCAGATTAAGGGAAAACTTTCAAAATACGATATTTTAATAATAATACGTGCTTTATCGATATTATAAGCACTCACAGTCACATAGAAGTTTTTGCTAAGTATGTGTCATTCAGAATCGCTATTCACATATCTACAAAACTCATTTTCGACGAAAACGTCACGTATGAGATTTTAAATTTTCAACGACGATATATATATAGTATAGATGAATGCCATTGGAGAACAGATGAGCTGCCATTAGAATAGAGGTGTATTCTAATGGGAGCTCATCTATTCGTTGAGAGCATCCTGGCTCTCAAAACTAAGACCAATTTTGGCGTCTCAATAGTCATTTCTTTAAAATGGTCCATTAGCATTTCATCATGTCCTGATGCCGGGCCGGCAAAATAGCTGTTCCGAATCTAACGACGGATATGACGCTGTGTGTGTTAAAAAGCGCCATTTTTTGGCGCTTTGAACTGTGACGTCAATGACTTTTAGCCTTATCATAATGTCATCGTGGCCATTCACGGCCCTGCCCATTGTTCCCCATCATTCTAATATTAAAAGTGGATGGCAAGGCATTGCTTTATTGTTTAATAGTGGTCATCATAGCCCCAATTTACTAAAGTTAATTACTTACAGAAAAAACACGATACTGAACTGCTAGTTCCATCCCGTGGCTTATCTCATTGAAGATGTGAACTAGGTGGCAGCACGGAAGTATCATTGTCAAGTATATTTTACTTATAAGTTGCGTAATTGCAACGTTAGATGGCAGTCTACATGGTGCACGTTACGCTAAACGGAGCTTGCAGGCACTATAGGGGGCAGTACAGTCAAGTATTCTGTTAAAGTTTCGAAAAAGCAACACTAGATGGCATAGTCAACGTCGTGCACGTTTCATCGATTTCTATCGGTGATAATTTTCAAGCTTTTATTTAACTTGCAATGTATGTACATATTATGTTCGGGTGGAATCTTGCAACTCAATTTTGTAGTAGATATCTTTAGCCGATTGAGCTGAAATTTTGTATACACGTTCGGCTTGGAAGACAATGCTTGGTTAACTGTGTGACGTCATTCTAAATCCAACATGGCGGCACACCCAAGATGGCGGACTAGTTATTTTTAATGCACTCCTACAATATGGGTGTCAAATGAAAGGGCTTGCTAAGAATAACTCAAAAATAAAGTGACGTCACCCTAAATCTAATATGGTGGACTAAGTTTTTAATGCTTGCCTACAACATGGGTATCAAATGAAAGGACTTACTGAGAATACGAATGCGAGTTTAAAAAAAAAATAAGGTGCTGAAAATAAACTCCATTGCTCCAATCCGTCTGGAATTTGTGAAAAACGTGTCCAGCGATAATTAAAGAGTAAAAAGTAAATTAAAAGTAAAAAATCTTTTTAAAAAACAAGCTTTTATTTAAATGCACTGAAAAGAAAAAAAATAACTGTTACTTTAAAACTTTAACTATCAACTTATAAAGTCATTAACTCATTACGCAATTGATATGATAAGTAAATTAAATAATGTTATTGATTTTAACTATTAAAATCGGATCATTAGTTCCCGAGTTACGTTTTACGAACATACCTATAAACAAACAAACATTTTTACGTCCTTATTATATTCGTTTAAATTATACTCATCATATTCCTGCCCTTATCCCATGTTACTTGGGGTCGGCGCAACACGTTTTTTTTCTTCTATTCTGTCCTATCACTAACTCCCTTTTCTTTCATATCACTTCTAACACAATCCATCCATCTTTTCTTTGGCCTCCCTCTCTCTGTCCATCCATCCACATTTATGTTCATAACTCTTTTAGTTACGTGCATTCATCCGTCCTCTTCATATGACCATACCAAGATAAGCGGGTTTTTTGACGTGACAACTTCTAATAAATCAATGATCGCCGGCTGCACGCACGAAAAAGGATGACTCATTGTAACGTTACGATCACTTCATCAATGTTTTTTTATGGCGTTGTCACGTTAAACTATCGTCCGTAAACCGAATTTACAGACAACCAATTTTTTAGTTTTTTATTCGTTTTGCAATTCGTTTAAATTATACCAACAACAATATAAGTTCTATAGCTATTTTAACCGGTGTCCAGCATCTGCCAACAATAGTGTTTTTTGTACTCATTACAGACGACCTTCGCATCAAAATAAAATAGGTACGGACGCAAATTCTTGTGTTGTTAGAATTCGATCTGCGTAAAACATGGTCGCCATGACTTGACTAAATTGCACAAATTCAGTGGAATTCTCACCACGTAAACGAATCGATCATGTTTATTTTGTGAGAATGGGTGTTCTTTCTGAACGAGCACTTTTCAAACAAAAGCATCAATTATCTTCTCACCAATTTGTTTGGTGGCGACGCAGCAAGTTTTTTACCTCACTCATTGAAACAAAAAGAAACGATGAAAACAAAGTTAGGACTTATCCCACACTAAGTTTTATCATTTTATAGATCATATGTGTATGTGTTTACAAGACCAATCCTTGGCAGTCGTTACGGATTGTCAGAAGCCAGAAAATCTGACTCCAGTCTTGCCAAGAAGTACCGTGTTACCCAGTTAATGGGTTGTGGAGGTCTGGTAAAATCCGCTCCACGTAATGTACTGGTATTTAGCTGAATCCAGTTTGGCTAGAAGCCGACCCCAATATAGTTGGGAAAAAGCTAGGCAGATGTGACAAGACCAATTTAGGAGTACAAAATTAATCAACAAATTAGTTGATTCCCTAATTAATTTATTAGTATCAAACATGTGAAATACCTAAGCTGAAAAAGAGTTATAAAATCGGCCTGGGATCTTTGTGGTGTTCGCAGGAACCTACTCTAGCAAAATCGATTACTTACCTATCTACTTTAAAGATTTTTTTTAATTCCCACAAAGTTGTATGTTATTACGATATGTAATCAAATCAATCAATAAGTTTACTTTAGAGCTGTTAGCTGTACAAACTGACACATCGTTCAACCACTTAAACAGATTACAGTTAAACTGTGCAACTACGACCTACCTGTAAGTCAGGGACCTGTAGGCAATATAGGGTCATTACGCTGGATCGCGGCCCTGTGTTGTTTCGCGGCCTTTTATAGGACCAGCCGTATAAATATTGCAATAATAAGAATTCTATCTTACTCTTACCAACGCGTTGTGCCACTTTAAAAAGTAGGGTAGTAGCAGAATGTAATGTCTATTCAAATTGGTCGGTTAACCTAATCCATGTGCCGGAAATAAATCGTCCATTTTGCCAGCCGCGCTGTCAGCGCAGACACGTACGCAAAGCTGCGCAAAAAATAGCGAACAGTTCCCGCTTCAAAAGTAAGTATTTCAAGTTTACGATTACTTATTACTCGTGTGATTGTTTTTGAGTGATCATAATTATTTGTTTCATGTAATTTTGCATTTATTTTGGGAGTAAATTACTTTAATATTAGTTTTATTTGGTGGCCGCCAACCAACACAATAAGTTTTTAGTAAAGTTGGTATACGGCCGGGTGGCCGCGGCACTAGCTCACTGAATGAAATAAGTTTGCTTTCTTTCCTATTATTAATGTAAATAAAGCTTCGCTTTGTGCAACATTTTTTATTGTTGGGGTTGGTTTTAATGATATGGTTAGTTCACGGCCGCCAAAATATAATTTTATACGGATTTATAGCTATAATGTGGCCGCAAACTAACACATGCTAACAAAACAAATCTGGTTCGCGGCCGTCAGAAAATCATATGAAAAATAGACGGCCGTTATCTGACTATTTGAAAATAGAGGTGTCAGTTTACGGCCACTTCTTTCACATAGACCGTTTTGGTTGGTGTTTAGATATTTTTTGTTATTACAGATGTCTACGAAAAAACATAAATATAAAACTGCGACTTACACTTCTGAAAGTCTACAGCAGGCATTAAAAGAAATTCGCGAAGCCCAAATCCCAATCAGGGAAGCATCACGTAAATTTGGTATTCCGAGATGTACAATTCAAGATCGATTAAGTGGTAGAAGGACTGACGAACTAAAAAAACAGGGACCCGAGCCAGTGCTGGGAGAACAAGGAGAAAAAAACGTTGTAGAGTGGCTTATAAATATAGCCAAATGTGGTTCTCCAGTAAAGAAGCAAGAGCAGAAGTAGTTCCACATAGTAGACCAAAAGAGCAACTGGGATCTGAAAATCGTGACACCAACTCGGTAACATTATCTCATGTGCCAACTTTAAAAGACAACTTGCCATTATGTACCGTTACTACTACAGAAAAATCGGGAGACGAAAATGAAATTTTGACATTTGGCGTCACTCGCCAGCAACTAGAAGGAAGGTCTCTTTTATCACTGGATGATGTTACAGTTATTCCAACTATATCAAAACATTCAGATGCTCATGACGTTCTGTCAAAGAAATCATCATCTTCTACAATTACATCCGCATCCGAAAACAACAAAATTTCAATAGATCCAAACACAGTATTCGAGCAACATCTGTTTATACCCCAACCTCTTGAAAAGTCCAAACAAAACGTATCCAAAGCTCGTATTCCGTCTGCGATATCAGGGAAAAAATGGCGAGAATACCATCTACTAAAAGAAAAAGCTAAACAAGAAAAGAATGAGGAGAAAGAAAAAGCTAAAGAAGCTAGAAAGCAAGCCGTGAAGCGTAAGCAAGAGGAAGCAAAGGAAAAAAAAGAAACACACAAAGCCAAGAAACTTAAAAAAGGAAAACCTTTAAAGACTAGGGAGTTAACATCAAAACAAAATTGTGGCCAATGCGCAAATATATTAAACAGTGACACTGAGGACGATGAAAACAAAAATGTTGGCTGTGATTTTTGTACTAAATGGTTTCATTTGAAGTGTACTGATTTTATAGGACTGACTTATGATGATGTTAAAGATAAACCGTACATGTGTAACATGTGCATTATTGATAAGGAATAGTTTTTATATTCTTATAACTCGTTGTTTCAGTTGATTATTTTGATCTCGTACCAACTAGGTACTTAATATAAGACTGTTTTATACTTTATATATTTTTGATAAGTACAATATACATTATTACAGGTAGACACCTAGTACATAATTCCATTAGACACTTACTGATTATAGAAATTGTTGAAGACTGATTATAAATAGTTACTGTTATCAAGTTAATTAATACATAAAATTGTTGATTTTTTAAAATACTAGTCTAATACGCTCAAATTTTGTATTACTCAAGTATAATAAAAACAAAATGTTAATGTTAACCAAACTTAATTTATTGCAATATAAATTGATTATAAAACGTGTTTTATTTCATTATTTGTAGAGATAGTAATGTAGTGTGTTTAACAACGAGAGAAAAATAGCTGCAGTATAGATGAATGAAAGTGTAGTATGTTAGAAGTATGGAAGAAGAATAAATGCATTAGAGGTTAAGAGTTTCGAGTAAGGAAAGAAAGGAGGGAAAATAGAGGAAGGAAAAAAGAAAGGACAGAGGGAAGAATTCTCGCAGAAATTAAAGATGAAGGTGAGTTGGGAGGAGAAGGTAAAATGCTGTAGAGATTAGAATGCCTGAATGACGAGATTGTAGTGCGTGACCCCAGATTAGATGAAAAAATCCTGTGAAAATAAGAGATGTTAGAATAGTGTAAGGTAAGGTTCTAACCTAACCTTACCTTTAACTATTCTAACATCTCTCATCGTACAAGAAAGGGATGAATATTGAAGAGAACGTGCTTTTTAAGAGTAAAGGCATTTGAGTGACAATCGCTATCATATGCCCTATGTGGAAATTTATGATAGGACCATTATTATATGGTGAAAAGTGTACGAAAATGCAAAAAAGTATGAAATACTCGTAAGTCAATATTGTATGTAAAACTGGCGGCCGCGAACTAATTCTAGGGTGGCCGTGAACTGAAAAAAGTGGCCGTCAACCGGCATTTTAAGTAAATTTTAGGTATTCATTTATTAAAAAAAAACCGTTACAATATTCCTCCAATACCTAGAAAAATAACTTTATGATATCTGCTACGCCTACAGAAACAATCAGAACCTGAATTATGGACATTTCATACAAATTCCAAAGAGCAAAGTTGGGAAGGCGACTAAAAGGCCGCCAACCGGCGTAACGACCCTACCTAGTTTAAAATGAGGTAAAATAAATAAGGTTTTTTTTCATAAGCGACAAGTTTTCAAGCCGGCAGCAGATTCAAATCTTTGGGGACGAAAATAAATTGCACACTGGTGTTCATATATAACATCACCAACACAGAAAACATTAAAATTTAAGTATTTTTAGGGTTATAGTAATAGGCTTCAGAAAAATGGAATCCTTATAAGACCAGTCACGTATCTGTCCGTTCGTCTGTCACAGAGTCAGCCAATTTGCACCGAATTTACTGAACATATTGTTGAACTTTAGTACTACACACGAATGTCTGTAAACCAAACACGGACTTGTAACGTAAATAAATGAATTAGTAATATGGTATGGTATACTTTGTGTACCCGATATATTACTTTCCTCTATGACTTTGAGTTATAAAGTCTATGGTCCTAAAATAACTCTATTCTATTTTATTTTTTATATTGGCAAGCAAAGCCGTTGTCGACTATTCTGCCAATGTCCAAAGTAGATTGGAAAGGCAAGTGTGCATTATTTTACTGATTATGGAGAGGAAGCAACAATTCTTGTAGAAACGCTAAATCTCTAAATGATTCTAAGAGATTGTGTGTTCGCATGATTTTCATAAACTCGACTGAGGATATTATGTCAATTTGGCGACGCTAGGAGCCTATGCTTCTCACATCCTGAAGGCTTTCACGGCCCTCACCAGTTCATCGGTCTACCTTGAACTTGCTTTCCCTAGATTATAGTGCGTCCTATCAAGGTTCTTAAAGCAGTCAGTAGCCAATGAAGTTATGATAATACCTCTCCGCCTGTCTAGCGACTTAACCTTCCTACAAATAATACCTATAAAAATATAAATACCTACAAATAAATCAATATTTGCAGTTATTTTTACCATGAGGAAAATCCGAATGTCTGACCGTTACCACAAGTCATAACTGACCATTTTGAAGTGCAACACAAAGGTAGTTCGTCACAGCACATTAAAACGGCCCTCGTTTAAAACGAAGTCTCCATTATAACTGTGGGGCTTCCCCGGCTTCGCAACGATTCATTATTAAAAATCAAAGAGAAGGCTTCTTTTTGCGGCTAATTAATTATTTAAAGGAATAGGTATATGTTTTGCTTAAATCTGCCGTGCTATGGCGTGCCAATCCTAACTAATATTACGAATTATCCGAAAGTGAGTTTCTTGTTTGTTTCTTACGTTTTCACGCCTAAATAGCTGATCAGATTTTGATAGATTTTGGTACACAGATAGAGACCCCAGAGACGGTTAATACATGGTTAGCAGGCTACTTTTTTTGCGCAATTCTATATTAACGCAAGCTAAGCCGAAAGCGAATGCTAATGTCATCATAATTCTACTGTGAGAGAGAGACGGAGCTATACTGGGCGAAAAACACTATTCCTTTATCACAACGGACTGTCTTCAATGACACGTCATAGTAGAGAAGCTGTGCTAATGCCATCCAATTTCAATGATGTAAAAGAGATAGTGCTATTCGCTATGTAATGCTCCGTCTCCCTCTTAGAAAGGAACCATGATCGTTTTAAGACTTCATAGTAGGGCCACAGGTCTCTGGTTTTGAGGGCGTCCATCAAAGGAACAGGATATTGTAGAAGGACCTGTTTGTAGAGTAGGCATTCAAAACATGACCGAAGCTTTCGGTGCGACGACCTCAAGACAAGCAAACCCTTCAACCTTGAAATTCCGATCTGGTTTTTTTATTTGAACTGAGTTTGCTCTTGACTCTAATCTAGGTCATAGCTGACAGAGACAAAATCGACGATGGAGCGAGCTTACCCAGAAGAAGCCTGTTCACTCTAAATTTGAAGAGATTAGGGTTGTATGTTGTTGTATTTTTAGAGATGGTAGATCAACAACTATCGGCATTTTCCTCTTTTTCGAAAAGAAAGATGCATAGCAGGGGTTTACCTAAATACTTGGCGCTTCTGACTTTATCAAGGCATGAAGAAGAGGAAGGATAGGAAATCATCAAATGACTTCTTCCGCTCTGGGTGGAGCGGAAGGGCGTGTCAGACTCTTACCGACTAAAACCCATCCGTGTTCCTCCTAAAGTCCATTGCGTTCCAGGGGGGCTACTCTCCAAGCCCGAAATCCGTAGTTTCGGGTGTATTCTAGTCCGTATCACCTAACCACTAAGAATGAATGACAACACGATTTGACAGTTACTGTCAAATCGTGTTGTCAATCATTCTTAGTTCGGGTTTGGAAATAATCGTAATCCGTAGGTGATACGGAGTAGAATACGCCCGCAACTAAGCCCGAAACTACGGACTTCGGGCTTAGAGAGTAGCCCCCCAGGGCCGCGGTGACTCTTTCGAAGAAATTCCACTACTAACACGAATTAAATCTAAGGTAAAGACTTCCATTCGCGCATGATTTTTGTGACACATAGCTTTTTCTTTAGCCGCGAGCCCAGCGCTCAGAGTAGGTACCTAGGTATCTTATAAAATACGCGCTCAAAAGTTATGATTGCTTTCCATAGCTTTTAGGTACCCACTGTTGTGCAAGTTGTGCTTACAAGAACAGGCAAAATACAAAACCAAGTTTATTAGGGGCAATTTAATTTTAAAAGTCAGTCCATTAATAATAAAGCTTATTTGGAACAACTTAAGTTTACACATTACACATGAAAAACGAAGATAGCTACAAAAGTAAAATACCTACCTACTATGGCGCAGCTCAAAATAAATACAATCTTAGACATTGTTCCACATTAAGCTAAAAACAGTTAAATTATAAAATACGAATGACAAAAAGAAAGAAAAACAACACAACAAATAAAAAATAATAATTAAAAATATTGTACCTACACTATGTGGTCACTTGGGATGGGATGTGTAATGGTGTGTGTGTGCATTCATGAAAACATGAGGGGGCATTAAATATTCGTGACTTACCAAAATCCAAGATAAGCAATTAGGATAATGTGACAATATTATGTTGCACAATCCTGAAAAAATCTATGTCATGTATAATTTCAGTTTTACAAGTACTCTACGGGCATTTTATTATGACCACTGATAGTAACATTACAGGAAATGGAAAAGCATGAAAAATACATTATGTTTATCTAAGTATTTTGGGTCACAATTGTAGTCACTTTACTTAATGACCGAGGTAAATAGAACTCAAGGCTATGCTTGTTGGTACTTACGGACT
Source organism: Mamestra configurata (assembly GCA_002192655.3). Taxonomy (NCBI): domain Eukaryota; kingdom Metazoa; phylum Arthropoda; class Insecta; order Lepidoptera; family Noctuidae; genus Mamestra; species Mamestra configurata. The sequence goes on along the minus strand of NDFZ01004744.1, from coordinate 88,320 downwards.
AAATTATGATGTATGTGAATTTGAACACATGTAGAATTTATGTAGTGTAGTCATTATTACATTTGCGAGTTCAAGCTGGTTATAACATAGCCTGACTTATATCAATAACTAATATTTTCATCTTTTTATCATCTGTTTAGTAAAATTAGTGATAGACATAATTTTAATACTAGAAATAAAGACAAATTAGATCAACCATTTTTTGGATTAGCTTAAGTCCACACTTCCTTCATGGGGTATTGTGTTAAATGTTACAACAAAATACCTTCTGACATATTAGAACTAAATGAAAGAAAATTTAAAACTCATGTTAAAAGTACACTTTGTGAACAAGCATATTACAAATTAGAAGATTACATTCAGGATAAGAATGCTTGGAAACATGCTGGTCCTGCTCCATAGGACAATCAAGGGTGAAGGTCAAACTGGTTGATTTATGTATTAACTTTATAGACATACTGTTCCTTTTTTTGTGTTTTTATTTTTCTGTTGACTCACACACTGTTGTTTAATTAATGGTTCCAATGTTTGTAAATATGTGAGTACCATTTACCTAAATTTCTTTAGGAAATTAATAAGTTTACCTCTGCTGGTGATACTTTGTTCTTATAAGTAGCATACTCTGGGTGCATCGTCCTCACATTATATTAAATTAATTTTTGTATACCAAATTTTGTAAAATCATTATTTGAAAAGAGTAACTATGGAGTTTCTTGTCCGTTCTTCTCCATAAGAATCTACCTTTCCGAATGGACAATGTTACATTATTATTTTACTGAACTGTAAACGATGACGTTCAAAAGTGCCGTTTAATGGCCTAATTGAAAAAAACGTTTTGACTTTTGACTTTTTGACTTTTAAATAATTCTAAGACTCAAATTAAATAACAGGTCACAATAAGAGCAGGCTTATCAGAAAAACATTAAAAATGACACCAAAATATAATTTGGCTTTTTAATCACACTAATATTATAAAGGCGAAAGTTTGTGAATGTGTGTGTATGTTTGTTACTTCTTCAAGCGCAAATGGCTGGACCGATTTAGATGAAATTTGGTATTGAGATTGTTTGAGTCCCGGGAAAGGACATAGGATAGTTTTTATTTCGGGAGTATGTTCCCTTTTAAATGATAAAATAAGTTAAAACTCTTTTGTACCTATCACAATTTCATCATCTCATTATTCAAACTAAGTTTGTATTCTAAAAATAGCAATTTAATCAGAATAAGAATATGGCTGTTATAAAATTAGGACAATAATAACACAGTCTTCAGAGTATTTTGCAATTTTTATCTAGTGCTAAGCCATTTATCTATTTAAATGTGTTTTATGTAGGTACCTACATTTACTATCCATGCATATTTAGTCAATATGTAGGCAAACATAAAATTTATATTATTTTTTTATTGATGGTAAATCATCAAATGACTTCTTCCGCTCTGGGCGGAGCGGAAGGGCGTGTCAGACTCTTACTGACTAAAACCCATCCGTGTTCCTTCTAAAGCCCTTTGCGTTCCAGGGCCGCGGTGACTCTTTCGAACAAATTCCGCAACCCTGGCAGGCTCTGGCCCTAGCGGAACATAATTATATTACTACCTTGATTGATTGAGCAGCTATAGGTACTCGAAACTTTTTTCTTCCTAGGTCACATATCCCTACTACTATTATCATGATGGGCTGCAGCCCGTAATAAACTTTTCCAGCAAAATTAAACTCTACATTCAACAGTAACAATTTGTGAAAAATGGTCAGTTTTCAATAAAACTACTAGGTACTATGGCATAGGCCAAATATTTCGTTTTGTTAGTGTCTCATCATCATCAGTCTCAGCACATGGTTTTGATTTTTTGTATCACACTCAATCTATAAAAACAAGTGAGCTGAGAGACCAGTTTGACACTTCAGACTGGATTCGGTTTCAATATATATAGGAAATCTACCAACCACAACCACCATTTCGAAATGGCCCAAAATTTTCATAAAATTATCTCAAGAATTATCAGAAATAGATGAAAATTTGTTTTTTAGTGCCATGATAAGACGGACACTTGGTTAACATTTAAATAGGTATCTGTAGAAATTATTATGTAGTAGCTTTCATTACAATTAAGATGACAGTGCATAAAATGTTTTATAAAAGTGCTTTTAAAAAACCAAAACTCAGAACTCACAACATTATAAAAATCCAAATAAAGAAGTTCTCCACTAAAACAAATACGATTCAAGTCACAAACACGTCTAGATGCATTTGTTTGTTTTCCCATTTAATATCCACATTACGGTGAATCACATGCGTACGTTAAAATGTAATGTGATAACAATGATTGGAGCAAACTGATAACTATAATCTATGCCTTAACAGGCATTGATGTCCATGAAATAGTGTGCAATGTTAAGTGGTTTATAAAAGCAATCAGGTAATAAATTAGAAGTGTAGGCTTTCATATGTGTAGTGGAAAATAATAGGATTATTGAACACTGATCATGGTTCAAGTTTTTTCTCATGGCAGCTTTGTATATCTATGGAAAAATCTGATGGTTGTCCATAAATAAAAAAACTTAAGGAATTGTTTTAGGACTTTAAATTCTCACTTTAATTACCACAATAGCCATTGCTTAGTATTATTTAGGTTAAATTAGTATACATCCATAATTATTTATCTTGGCCTGTTTGTCACGCAGTACACAACGGCAGAGAGGGAGAGTAATCCAATGTAGAAAGAATAATGATTCAAAATTGGTAAAAGTTTTATGCGCATGTTTGTTTCAATTCTCTATGACAGATTTCTTATCTGTCTTACCTTTGTACTTTCCAAGCATTTTGAATTAATGTTTCTCAGAAGAATATTCATATTTGAAGGATTTTGCATACAGTATATGGTTACCCTAACTTTTCTAAGTTCTTCTAACTGACACACCACTCTTCATTGTTCTTCGATAACTTTTTAGACCTATGTGTCCTGCTTATGCATAGGAAGTTTAATTCAAATCAGCTTAGTCATTTCGAACAATAAGGACTTGAAGGTTTGTATGAAATGCGCTATGATGTAAACACTCTTATGGTATAAGGAAAAGTTCAATAACATTGAAGGTATTTTCAATAAGTTAAAAGATGCAACACAGCAATGAATCTTAGCAAGAGACAGGAAAAAATAACTACTTGCCAGACCAAGAAACAAAAGGAAAACTAAGATATTGTTTTGTTTACTGTAAAAAAAGTAATCCTTGACTTGCCCTTCATTGAATGTGAATCATTACGTGGTAACCTATGTACTTAGTACCTTATAATAAGTAGAGATATCACCGGAAAATTGCAAACACCGTAAGATTGGAAATATTACCTCAAATTGTAAACATTATCTCTTAATAAGACACGGATATAATGGAGACTATTGAATTTGGATCTGATTTATTGTAAACAAAACGTTTTTTTGATGATATGTCGAGAAATTAATAATAATTAATTTAATTTTAATTTTCCAGTAACATAAGACATTTAGTACCATGCACTACAGTGTGATATAACAAGCACTTGTACACTCAATCATAACTGATATGGAGCTCAATTAATATTCATACAGGACCTAATCAAATAGAAACTAAGTATTTCATAATGACAACAGATAAAGCAGAGAATCTGCTTCATTTTGTGTGAGTATTAATGCTTATTAGGATAGGAGGTTCATTATAGTATCCTGTCAATTAATTTCCCCTATTTCGAACATTAAAGCCCGAGAAAGTGCGGCGCAGTAACACCGACTCGATAATCTAATTAAATTATCACTTACAAATCATCGTCGGAGCTACCAGAGCTATAGTTTATCGGGAAACCCATGACTTTCTTCCAATCTTGATCCGTAGAGTTATCCATTTTGAAAAAATCACGGAAACTTGATATTTATCAGACTGATACGCGCTTCCCGCTACACCAAAACATAGTCACTTTAACACTACACAAATCAACCTTTAATCACCCACAGAATTTGCACAACACTGCCTAGATACGAAATTTACAGTTAATGTCATGTTTAAACATGAATTTCTTTGGGATTTAACCGGTATTACAATAAAAATTACGTCCAAATAAACAGAGCACCCACGTCTCGCGACTGACAGAATGATAATGTGTCAAATTCCAGAATTGTCAAGTGGCTTGTCAAATTCGAATATTAAGAGCTGCTCTTGCCACAGATGATTAAATATTTTTAGCAAAATCAATCGATTCTAAATCAATTCTTGGCTTGTGCTCAAAATATAATTATCTATCTCTTAAAATAAAAGATAAGGAATTATTAACATGGAGCTAACTAGCACTCGCATATGCTCGCAGTCCCGGTGTTATCAAGACAATAAAATTTCAACTGAGTAAATAAATAAAATTGTAGTTGTGGTCTTTCATTTATTGTCATAATGATGTGCAACACAAAGGTTTTCCTTATTTATTTTTCCTATGTGGCTACTAATATTTTATTAATCAATGCAACCATTAGCCGTGTGCATTGAAGAGGAAATAAGTAGTCGTCAATATTATTTTTAGGAATTCATTAAACTTTGGTAGGTATCAATTTCGAAATCGATGAGGAAATCATAATTTATCCAACATCCATTTAGGTACCTAGATATTTGGAGACCATTCAGGTACCGTAGACTTTTATTTAAGAAAATTCTTATCTCTTCGCTGCTTGTTAAAGACAATACGGACTACTTGTCAGCAAGTAGGTACTGGTTGATGAGAGCATTAGAATTTGTGTACTAAGGCGTGCTCGAAAATATTTTCACCCGCCTGGGATATTTTTGATTTTCTTTTGATAATAATTATTCATAGGTATTCAAATATAATTAACTTTTTTGACTAATGCAGGTATGCTCAAGAACTAAAAGCGGATTGAATGCAAAATTGCGCGAAGTGAGCTCGAAAATGTTTGCATCGTACCTCGGAAAGGTTTTATTTTCTTTTGATCACAAGACGACGAAGACATTTTCTTGGCGTATACCTACTGAAAAAGAAAGCCTGAAGAACTAAGAGAGTGCAGGATGCAAGAGCGAACGAAGTGTGCTCGAAAAGGCAGGTGACAGCATTCATCGTGTCACCCGTTTAGGGGTGACACCCGACCGTGACAAAGAAAGTCAAAGAAAGAAAAGCTGAAGAACTTAGGAGATTTTTGCAAAGGCTTTATTTTTATTTTATACATTATACCTACTTAAATATACCTACCTAAGTAATTTTGTTGATTTGTACAGAAAAGCTCAAGAAGTAATAGAGAGCAAAATGCAAAAATAAGCGAAGCGAGCTCAACAATTTGCGCACCAAACGTTTTGACAGGTTTAATTGCATCAACCGTTTAGAGGTAATGGTTGGAAACCATGACAAAAACACTCAATGAAGGGTCGGGTGTCGCGCCTAAATGGGTAGGTATTAGGTACCCGGGATTGGCCGCAACGCCTGCTTCGTTTACGTTCATAATCAAGATTATTGGTCATACACGCACATTGGGGGATACTAATACTAACTAAGTAAGTTATTTCGCGATACTTTGATGTTCATTGTTGAACAATAGCAATTACAAATTAAATATAGTTAAAATGCCATTCACAAATGCTAATGATAATTATTGGCTATTGTTTAATTTCATGCAACACCAAAGTACCGCAAATGAGCTAAGTCGGTCGGTGCCTTTAAGTCCGGTCCGGTCGGCAATAAGTATAATGGGCTAAGAAGTTAGTAATATGGGCAAACATAATGCTTATCACTTTCTAATTAGGAATTGGTGACAAAAGGACTTAATTAAGTATTTAAACTTATGTAATAAATACCAACAAGCCGCCCCGGCTTCGAACAGGTAGCAAAGTATTTATAATTATGCCTATAAGCTCTTAGTCCCTAGTCGGCATGATTTTTGCAATATCTTCAACAATTATCGTCATATTTCAGTCGATTTAATATAATTACACCTCAACAGTCGCGTAATTTGTGTCGTGGAATTTACGTTGCATTCGATTTCATGCTAAAGTCCTGTTTGTGCCACACGGCGAAATGCCTCACCCTAAACCTTCCTCATGAATATCTCCGTCAATTGATGAATACCGTATGAAAATCAGTTCCTTAGTTTCTGAGTTTATCGCAAACAGACAGACGCGACGGAGGGAGTTTTGTTTTAAATCTAGTGATATCAACTACTTGTCCACTGGTACATTATGTAGGTTTACATGTTTTTACAATAAGTACTATAATTAACTACATGAATTTAATTTCCTGATCAAGTTAGACATCATCTTAAAACAATGTCACACAGTTTTCCCCGAAGGGATGGGCAGAGGTGTAATGCACACCGATATTTCCGGCTTGGGTGCGTGACCCAACGCAAGTCGCTGCACTATCATTCCACCATTAAGAAAACATAGACTAAACTTTTAAATAATAAATATTATAAATTACAATAAATGTACATAACTTACTTAAAACTATTTACATCTACTAAACCTAAGTATGTACATATACAAAAACAAAGTACACTCAGGCGTCAAAGTATTCCTCCGCATCGCTGTCATCCGGAAACGTGCCCAGAAGACTGGCAGCATTGCTACGCTGAATGCTAATTCTTTAAGCAAAGAACGAGCCAGCCCTCTGGGCACGCAGTGTCGATCTATAAACGTAAAAACTTTTAAAGAAATGTTTATACGTATTTCTTCTTACTAAAAATTGCTCACAACAAAGTGGAAGGCAGTTAGAAGTCATTAGTTAAAATAAAAATATTAACAATCGTACATAATGTTAAATTTTGTAGGAAAACTACGTCTATAGGTATAACACACATTCACATTAGATCCGAATCCGAATCCCCATGAGAAGGACTTGTTACTAGGTACCTATGTCATGTTGTGACGCCAGGCGGCCATATTTATTATACTTAACCTACAAAACAGATTGTGTTGTTGATTTTCTTATTTTCATGTGGACGTTTCAAACCAGTTGGTGGCCATAACATCGAGGTGACATTATCGAGGGTACTTGGGAAAAGTAATTTGGTCTTCTTCAGCAAATGGAAGATAGTGTGATCATGAGAACCACACTTGAACTATGTGTTGATCATCTAAAATTGCTGAAGAAAACATGAGTAGGTACCTGATATGAGATTTTTAAACATGATATTTGGCATCATAGTGCACACTGCACGCCGAAAAACACCACAACTGTTACTATTCACACCTGTCGACTGTAAGACGCTCTAACTAAAACACTGAACATCAGAATGATTGAATGACTAGCTTCTGCCCGCAACTTCACTTACGTATAAGTGAGTGAGTGAGTAAGTGACGGATATAACCTATATCCGTCTCCCATCTATCTCTTGACCAAAATCCATCAAAATCGGTTCATCAATTTAGGCGTGAAAGCGTATAAAACAAACAAACAAAATCACTTTCGCATTATTAATTAGGTACCTACTAGCTATTGCTCGCGACTTCGTACGTGCATATCCCGTTTTTTCCGATCCCGGAAAAAATTCGGGAAATCCTCTCTTAGTGCTCCCCAACACTCCCCAAGGAACCTACATGCCACATTTCTACTTTCTACGACGCTAGTTTCGGCTGTGCGTTATCTATCAGTCACTCCGTAACGGAAGAGTTTTATATATAGGTATCGATTTATATGAATGAAGGGATTAGGATGAGGCTACATTACTCTATCCTAAAAAGAACCACGACCGGCAGCTAAACAAAAACATCGACATGTCTCCTTAGTTCCAAACACGTGCTCAAAGCCAGTCAGCCGACACGTGCCCAACGCAGCACGTTTGCAACATAATGCAGCTGCCAGTTATATCTGGGATAGGCAAACAAATCAGGTATCGGAGCTTTCCTATCACTTGTGTTCGACCCACACTGGGTCCGCGTGGTGGATATTAGCCCACATCTCTCACAAGCTTGATTCTTCTGAGCAGTGGGACTATTATTATGATCGAATGTGCCATAAATAATATAAAGACATAAAACTGTTTCTTTCACTGTTTGTAGGAGCGTGGGATCCTAGGTTCGATTTTAATACAAAATACACAACGACACTTTTATAAATACAAATACACATATCAAAACATACAAATACTTTTTCTATTAGGAATTTCTCTGTGCCTGGAGTTTGGATGTTGGTGTGACGTCTCCTGCCCCAAAATGCGGTCCTGTCGGGTTGCCGTCCCATCGGACTAAGAAAGTGATGCAAGAGGGAATGGAAATGAGTTTGCGCACACACGCCTGCACTATAATTGTCCTGCGCCGATGGATTGTCTGTTGGATACGTCACGGGAGGGAAAAACAAAGGTATAGGTTACTGAATATTGTTGAAAGGAAGATAGTTGCGTACACAACTTATTCTTCTTATTTTAGTGTCGACTGACTAGTTCTCTTTGGCCGGACCACGGCAGGATGTAACTAGCTGGAACACTTCGTCATTTACAACGATTAGATCCTGGAAAGAGCGTATGGTTGGGCATGATAGGGAGGTGGGCCTGCGAAGGGCTCCACTCTATTACCTACTGTGTTTGATGTTGTTGATACTCTAAGTACAACGTATGTTATCTATTGTTTGTTTCGTTAAATGTAACGTACTGTGTTGTGCCTTTTCGTCTAAAGGCCGGTCTCAATAACGTATCTATCTTAAACCAACTGTCAAATTAGCTACCAACAGTACTGACGTACTGTTTCCCTTTCAAAAATGACGTTTCAGCTACAGGTGGTAGCAAATTTAGGTAGGTATACCTACCAAGATTGTAATGATGCATCAGGGCGGTAGCTGGTTTTAGAAAATAATTGATAGATGGATGGTAACTTTTCAAGTGACAAAGACCGACGCACACGAAGTCTTAGTGTAACCGACAGAAACCCGATAAATAGAGATAACAACTTTCTCCAATAATTGTAGGACTTAGCATTGGAGTCTGTTAGATTAAGGATTCTACCTACTTGTAAAGTAAAATAAAGGACAAAATCAAGTATCTAGAAAACAATAAGGCATTTATATGATAAACTAGTATATTAAAAAGGTAAAATTAATATAAAACTAAAAAAAATAGCACAGCGTCTGGAAAAATGACGTTTTTCATGTCTCATGTGAATATTGAGTTTTCTGGCAAATTAATCATTTCAATACAGTCATTTGCCAATGGCCTGGCACGCGACGATGACCGGACGGTATGTCTTTATTCCCATGGAAGTTGGGTAGGCCTTTAGTGTGGGACGCTACTTGTGTCGATACTCTTGCGCCATCCCATCTTCCCAGCTCGTCGTGCTGTGCTAGCACCAGCACAGCACTTCGACCGCTGCGGCTACGGAGAACCTCAAGCGGCAAAAATATAATAACCTAGTTGGCAATTATATTTTCGAGCCGTTTGGTGTTGAAACTCTTGGACCGTGGGGTCCGACTGCTCATGCGTTAATTTGCTGAACGCTTAGTTGACACTTCGCGTGACCCAAGGGCTGGCTTTTACCTCGGACAGAGGATAAGCATAGCCATACAAAGTGGCAATGCCGCCAGTCTTTTGGGCTCACTAGTACATTATTATTTAAAATATGAAATCCTCATTTGGATAAAAGTTATTTTTATAACTACACCTTATTTTGAACAAAATAAAGCTAATTAGATTACCTATACAGTCATGTTGTGGTTTTAGTGCTGGTTAAACAACAGCATATTTTCGACTTTTTATGAATTAGTTAAATATTAGTTATCTAGGTACTGGGAAGGTTGCTTCCGGGAGCCGCTGGAGGGAAGCTTACAACATGCAGGCTAGCTACGGTTAGGAATACTAACAGTCCGTTCACAGTTATTTTACCTCTAATTGTGCTGCACCGACAAGTCATAGTGATCCTTATTCTTGTAACCCAATTTATTTATTTCCGGTACGCGTCCGTGTTTGGCCAATCCAAAAATAAGCCATCTTCCATCTTCGAGCCACAATATTAGGTAAAGTACAAGGGCCAGATATATCCGCTCTGGTCACTCTTGTAGCCCGGCATCCAAGGCCAGTACTGTTTTGCCTGCGTTCTCGTGATCTCAGCAGGAATGTCGCAATTTTGACAGTTTTTGTACAGCCTGAGTGGCGACATTATTATTGGTAGGATCAGGATGAATAGCAGCAACGCCTGTAAGAAAAATCAAGCAAAATGTTTTACTTAACTGCTTTTTTTGGATGTGAAATCATTAATTGCCTTCTCCCGCTCTGGGTGGAGCGGGAAAGAGTGTCAGTCTTACTGACTAAAACGACCAGTGTTCCTTCAAATACAATTGCGTTTCAGGGCCGCGGTAACTCTTTCGAACAATTCCGCAACCCTGACAGGATTTATAACGCCTAGCAAAATAATGGGGTCATCGTTATCGTGTGCCGTATTGTAATTAAGTTGCTCATTGGCTCAGTTCTTATTTATAACAGCCGCATGGGTCGAACTTTGACTTAGAGCTACGCTTGTTGAGGTCTAGCAGTGGATGGGGGACTATCCACTACAACCAGCTTTTCGGAAAGCTGGTTAAGCCGTTGGTCCCGGCTGTCATCAGATGTCAGACATTAGAACATTTTTGACAGTCGTTACGCTAAGGGGTACACAGTTACTAGGTTTAGAGGTCAAATAGGCAGTAGCTCCTTGTAAAATACTGGTATTTAGCTGTATTCAGTTAGACTGGAAGCTGATTCAAATATACCAGTACCAAGTTAGGGAAAGGCTGAGTAGATTGAACCAATCACTGAGATCATAAGAATGGTAGCGAAACGTCAAAAAAAAATCATGTGGTGGTTAATGAAAGAAATCGCAGTAGGTTTGCCACCCCTCATTATCTGCCTAGCCTTTTCCCAATTATATTGGGGTCGGCTTCCAGTCAGACCGGATTCAGCTGAATACCAGTATTTTACGTGGAGCGGCTGCCTACCGTCTGGTAGGCAGCCGCTCCACGTTCCACAACCCATTAACTGGGTAACACAACACGGTACTCCTTGGTAAGACTGGTGTCAGATTCTGGCTTCTGACAATCCGTAACGACTGCCAAAGATCTACAAATGACAGCCGGGACCAACGGCTTAACATGCTTTCCGAGACACGGCGGAGGTTTGCAACCCATTGAGATTTATTTCATCATCATCATCCACAGCCCAACTTAACCCTTAATGAAGTCAGGCTGTTGTGGCAATGCTAGGCATCGGCTCCACGTTCTTGTGCGAACCTCATCCAGATTCTGCCCGCGATAGCGACAAAGTCATGTGTCGCGGTGTGCCCATCAGGGATTTATTCAGATAATTGTTACTTACGGAAATTTTAGCATAAATTCTCATTTTTTTTTCATGTCCGTGAAAAACGTTGTCATTAAATATCGATTGATATAAAGTTTTATGGGTCACTAATACACACAAGGCGTGGAAATTAAAACTTGTGTACATACTAAGAACTAATAATTATGTCCACTGCGGCCGAAGTGCGAGACTGTTTTGATCATATTGCTAAATTACATGGTTCGTTTATACAGATTTTATTGCTTACTTTTCAATGCAGGTGTTAACAAAGGCATAGAATTCGAGTAAGATAAAGAACGCAACGTGTATGTATGTATATGTAGGTATGTAAATCGGGCTGGTTTCCGCAACTCCACGACTAAACGCATATTTTGCGTGCAGGTGGAACAAATGTGTAATTCGATCTACCCTAGCTCCCCAAGAAAAACCAGCAACTATCTCTCCGTCTCTGATGAGCACTGCAAAGTGGGCTGACAGTGACTACTATGATATAGAGGTGTTTATTAAAAGACCCATGGCCAGTTGTGACGGTTGTGACTGTACTTAACTGTTGTTTAGTCAGTTTAAGGCTTGTTTCGAGATAAGGCCGTCAATAGCACCATTTTGGCCTGCCTACACTCACCATGTTCAGCCCATCAGCACCAGCACCATGTTTAATGCACCAGAGACAATTATCACAGCTTGTCTCTAGTACGTTTCCTTATCAGATTGCGCAGGTAACCGAAAGGGAGTGGCGCGATGGGTTCTAATGCATCATGACCGATGGACGAGGATCGTCATGCAGTGGGTGCCTGAGGACGAGCATCGTAGCCGAAGCAGGCCAAAGAAAAGTTGGCGTGATGATTTAGACTCGTTCCTGACAGATTGGCCGGAGATGGCAAAACACAAAGAGCGTTGGAAAGCAATGGGGGAGGCCTGTTCCCAGTACTGGGACAATATAGGTGGGGTGTGTTGCGGATTCGATCGGTGAGTTTGATTTTTAAAATGCTACACTCCATTGCTCTTTGGCAAACCTTGAGTTTAGATTTCTAAGCTTCAGTTAAATAACAAATTTGAACGCCATAGGTTAGGATAGGCAGGATACACATCTCGATGTCACCACTGCGTCGACTGTCGGGAGGACACGGCGCGGCATATGCTGGCAGAGTGTGCAGTTTGGGAGGAGCCGCGCCGTGCCCTCATCTCTGTGGTAGGCAGAGACCTCTCGCTGCCGGCCGTAGTTCATGCTATGGTCGGCGGTGAGGAGTCCTGGGACGCGGTGGTCTCCTTCTGCGAGACAGTTATCGCGCAGAAGCAGGCTGCGGAAAGGGAGAGGGAGATCACGACCGCTCTTCTGGCCCGCAGCAGGCGCATCGGGCGTCGGAGGAGGGCATACGCTGCCCTCTTCCGGCCCCCCTAACTGGGTTCAGGGGCGGTGGACTTGGGGATGTCCGTCGCCCCCCATTCATCCGGACCCGAGGTGGCGGCGCGTGGTGTTCCCGTGCGCCCCTCTTTGATGTAGCGGGGGGAGTCAAACACCTCACTCCCCCGCTGATGCGAGGTGGCCCGCAGAGGCGGGGATTACGGAAGTCGCATCTATTCCCACGATCCCCGGCGTAGGTGGGAGATGGAACACCGGGGTGGTTTTAGTCAGTAAGAGTCTGACAGACCCCTCCACCCGCCCCAGGTTGGAGTATTTCCATGAGGATTTCCCCCCGACATAGAAAAAAAATCTCCAAAGATCTTCAAATGACAGCTGAGGTCAACGGATACACGTGCTTTCCGGTGCACGAAGGAGTTTCGGTATGGAATGTATGGTCACCAATCTACGGACTGACCTCGGTAAGTGTTGCTTAACCTTAAACATCAACCCAGCTTATTGCTTAGTCATGAGCTCCTCCGAGGTCCTGTATTATGTGTATTTATATAGGTCTCATCATACCAGTGCGATTCCGCTCTTGACATCAAACTCGCTTGGTAGCACCGCTTTTTATTTAAACAAAATGTAGTTATAAACTAAATCAGACTTTAAACTCTGGGGAAGTTAAAAAAATAATTAAAGGTTTACGACAATTTTATTATTTATCTTATGCACAGGTAGAAACTTAACTTAAAATATCTTTATTTTATGTGGTAAAAACATACAAAAATAGATTTGAGTGTTAATGGTCATGATCCCTGAGTCTAATTTTCTCCTTGAACTCTCGGCTGTCATGACGATCATCGTCACCCTTCGTCATCTCCAGCCAGTCTCTCGCTTTATCCTTCTTTATCTTCTTCTGGTACACCACGAAGCCATCCTTTGTCACGTACGAGACCACAGGAGTGAGTACCTCTCGCTTTTTGCTGTTCTTCGATGATGACCTTACTTTATTTCTGGAGCGGCGATAGTCAGCACTCTCCGAACACGAGCCTTCACTGGACGACGACTCCATATTGATTCGTTTGCGTTTCGCCTTGCGACTTTTCCTCCGAGGCTTGTCAGCCTTCTTCGAGTGATGGGGCATGACAACCATAGGTAATCTGCCCCCGTTCATAGGAAATGCCATGGGCATGTGCATTGGGGCTGAAGACATTCCAGGGAGACGTGGCATGTTAGGCATCACAATCGGTCCGTGAGGCATCTGCATAACTTGCCCACCGTTGGGCATCTGCATCATTGGTCCACCATTCTGCGGCTGCATCATGGGCCCACCGTTGGACATTTGCATCATAGGTGGGCCGTTGGGCATATGCATCATTTGCGCTGGTGGTTGCCCCTGCTGGAATGGGTAAGGAAAGGATGGTGGAGGCATAAACTGGGAGGTCGTGGTCGCTATCAGAAGCAGGGCCAACGATTGAGGCACGATGTGAAGAGTCATCTGAAAGTTATTAAACTATATACATTACTAGAACATGACAACCCCATAAAAAAAAAAAACATTAAAAGGTAAGTATTTACCATTGTGCCTTGAATGAAACTTGTATTATACGAAAATAATCACGTACTTAAACTTGTAGTACTTTTACATTATATTTAAGCAATAACTAGCTTCATACCAAGAAGTAGATTGTAAGAAAATTCAAAAATGTAGGCTTTAAATAGTACAGGTTTCACGTTACGGCACAATACTTTGTTGAAGAACTAAACAATATTACATAAATAGGTGCATATGTAATATGTACTAGCACCTTTCTTTGGATTTGACTCAAAAGTTTAACAAAATCCGGAAAATCGCTTCGGATAATCGGGCAATTAGAAGGTACTGTCAAAATGAAACCGACTGTAAGAAATGCGTTACGCAATAAAAGTGCAGGTGTAGTAGGTATTCATCTAGTTGTAGCAAATGAAATCGAACTGTTATCAGAAATCTACTATCCGTTGCCATTACATAACATCATTATCAAATCAAGATCATTCATTGTTTCAATCTGTTATGACCCAGAGATCCAGTTCTTTCCAAAAAGTAAAAGCAAACCGAAACTGGACATTGAATAACCATGTTTTCTGTTATAGAGTTGTAAATCAATGGCGGTGCATAAGAGCTATTGTGACGGCATTACGCAAAAATCAGCTTTTCGAGCAAAAGGTTCTCGGTTCCATTGTTTTTATAGCAACACGTGCATGCTACAGGTTTACAAAAGGCTCTACTCAGCTGCTAGGGATCCATTGGAGCCCTGAATTCCAACGGTTGATGGATTGGCTGCTGGATCAAAGTAAGCTATTTCGTGTTATGAAGTGTTTATTAGAAAATATCCTTAAAACAATACGGCATACAATGAGTATTTTGTTTTTTACAGATAAAAATGAAGATAATATTGCATCGCTGGTTACTACTTCTTAGTTTATCGATTACATTGGCAGAAGATAATCCGGACCTGCCATTATGTCCTACCAACCTACAGTATTTCCCACAAAAACTACCCATGCATTGCAGGATGCCAAGAAGTGCGGATCCCGGATCATACCCAGAAATTCCACAGTTTCCAAGTTTACCCCCATTGCCCGAGTCATACTTTCGAAGTCCATCTCCAGATAAGCTGCCACCTCCAATCCCGATTCCCATTCCACCCTTTCCCGGAATGCCGGGAGCTATGCCTATGCCTGGCCCCATGGGAGGTCCAATGCCTGGAATGCCAGGAGCCATGCCCATGCCAATGCCAGTGGTGGGTGGACCTCCGCACAAACTTCCAGTTATTGTAATGCCTTTTTACTCCCAAGACCACTCATTTAAAAAGCCACAGACAAAGAAACCTCCTCATAAACATCGCGATAAGGACAAGAAGAAGAAACCTCCGCATAAAAGGAAGAAGAAACATTCTGAATCTGAGCCTGAATCGAGTTGCGAGGACACTTCTGAATCTGACGATGATGATAAGAACAGCTCTAGTGAGCACGGCTTCTGGAAAGGGCGCAGGAAAGCACGGAGAAAGATGTCTCGGAGATTTAACAGAGAACACAGAATCAGAAGGACGGAATCAAGAAATAAGAAGAAAAATTTACTAACTCCTATTCTCCAGTACGTTACAAAGGATGGGTATGTAATTTTTGAAAAGAAAATATCTAAAAATGAAGCAAAGGACTGGTTAAAACCACAAGCTGAAAGGCCTGAAATCACAGAAAAAAAACACGAAGGGAAACCTGGAGAAAAACCTCAGGAAGATTTCTTGTTTAATCCAAAAAGTGCTGAAGAATTTTTTAAGTTAGATGAAGAAGAAAAGCGTAGAAAATCTATGGAAGTAAAGGAAGTGGCAGCATCGGAAGCCAAAGCGGCAGTAATAACAAATAAAGGGAAAAAACAGCATCAGCCATTAAGATTTAATCCTTTAATAAATAATCAATGAAACGTCTTAATTTTAACGCTAATGTTACAACATTGATTTTATATTTTTATATGTGTTTTCACGCACATTAGTATTTTAGTTAAAGTTTTGAAAAATAAAGAAATAGAACGTTCATCGTGTGTTTGTCATTAATTTATACAAAAACGCTTTAAACAGTTATTGATCGACCTTGGATTTTGCTAGTAACATCACAGTTCAAACATCTTAAGTTAAAAAAAAAACTGTATTTTTTGTATCTATTGTTTTGTGTTGTCAGGTGTAGGATGCAAGTTAAAAGTTTAGTATTTTATGCTTTTCTTTGGCACTCATTTACTAGGAAATTACGCAGTTGTTTTATTACATTTAATGATGCCAATCAATTTGTTGGTAACCCTATTTTATCAGACAGCAAATATATCATGGCTGCTATTCCACGCTTCCATGTAACTCACATGGGAGTTGTTAGGGATGTACTCACAGATTGGATACTCGAGCAGCTGTATGGAACCTGTGAGGACTTCCTCACAGTTACGAGAGGTTTAAAATTGAGACACCGTGAGGTTTCGGTAAGATTTTCCGGTCCTAAACTGTTATTATTATTTATTATTAAGCCTTTATTGCCAACATAATATATATAAATTCATATTTCATTATTTACCATGCAATTAAATGTATTAACATAACATGTAATCTAAACTGTTACACTCTAATGTAACTGCAAGTCCTGATATGGAACTGCAATTATTCAAACCATCTCAATATCCTACTTCTGTATTAGGGAATGAATCTCGGAACAAAAGTTTCGATATTACAATTCCGATACTGAGTGATCCAATATCGTAATATCGGACAGAACAGAAAAAAAAACCTATTTCAGTTAGTTTTATAGAACCCGCTATAACCATGATACTTTGAATAATGTTTAGGTACTTCATCATATTTTTAAGAGGGCTATTTATTTCCAAACGAGTCATCATTTTCATCATCTATGGATGATGATGATGATGATGATGACTCGTCCGACGGACTATGGTCCGATTTCGTCCACCGCTAGGCATTGGTTTCTCTTTTCCCTGATTTACCCTGATTTAAGTTCCACGTGATAGAACGAAGCCGTCTGCCATTTCTTCTACCAGTCCTTGGACGCCCATCGGTCACTGCCTTACTCCACCTGTCATCACTACGATTGCCATGTGTTCTACTCAACTCCATTTGTGTTTCATAACTCGTTTTTCAATTTCAAATAGATTTTTACGTTTTCGGATGTCGACGTTTGGAACTCGGACTAGTAGCCTTGTGCTCAGTCTATATATAGCCTCCTACGTGAGCGTCCATGTCTCAGCATCTCAGCACTGTACGTCATGGTGGGCCAAATACACTGATTCTGGTATTGTGGAATTTTGGCTAGTTTCAAAATGTCGTCCAATTTGCTAAATTTTTTTTTTTTTTTTAAAACGTTTCCCCACTCTAGGAATTTTTCCTGTATCGTGGGTGCGTTTACAAACATAAAAAGTCACATACACCAACAGCCAGACCCGGAACAACTATCTGTAGGCCATACAAATAATTGTTCCGTGCAGGAATCGAACCCGCGACACGCAGCGCAGCAGTCAATCGCTCAACCACTGCGCCAACCGTGCTGTCAAAATGCGGCCAACTCGAATTGTGTATTCTTTTTGATATCTCTGTTTGCTGATGCTCTGTGTCAAACGAATTTTTCATGAAAATGGGCAAAATATAGAGGATATTTATGTGACAAATTAAATTATATCTACAATTTAAATATGTTTTTTATTGTATTCAATCCAACCTCATACCGAAATTAAAAAGAAAATATGCAACTTCAACGAATATGTACTATTTCGATATTTATATCGGAATTCCGATATTGCGATCTAATATCGAAAATCAGTATTGGAATTGAAAACCTTCCGATATTACATGCCCTATTCTGAACCCCATCTCTTAGCAGTCCCTCTTAATAGTCGTTCAAACAATACTGTTTATCGTTCTCCAATCCAAGACCAAAAATAAGTTAATGGTATATACTCCTAATTTTTCTCAGCCTAAGGCAATATAGAAAAGTTTCTTCAGTGCAACTGTAGATTATTTCGCAGAAAAAAACACGATTAGTCCATCTTATTAATCGTTACACACTCGTCGTATTTGCTTTGCCCTTTAGGGTTCCTGGTATTTCACGTCTTCGGGACAGTAGAGAGACGGATGGGCGGGCTGCGCTCAATTGGTTAGCAGTACAATTATCTTTTCTGAGATTACTCTTCTCCCCGACATGATTCTGGTCTACAAAGCTGCACACAGCAAAGGAGTGGAACTCTCTGCCTGCGTCTGTGTTTCCGAACGCATACAACCCTAATCTCTTCAAAATTAGAGTGAACAGGCTTCTTCTGGGTAAGCTCGCTCCATCGTCGACTTTGTCTCTGTCATTTATGACCTAGACTAGAGTCGAGTAGAGAATGCTAATCATTTGTCTGAATTAAACTCTATCCTGTTTTGTATCCCAGGCCCATTGATTATGCTAGGTACTCAAAACAGTAGTGTTCCCGACCATACTTTCTCTTCCCCTTCTTAAGTGTCTAGACTCTCTTGGGCGGTTCTCCCTAATTCTTACGGGAGTGATAATTTTCCTATATTTATTTCATTTTCATGTACTCATCTTCGTATTCCTTCCTTTGATTCTGCATCCTATCATCCTATTGCACTATCTTCTATTTGGATAGAAAAGGTGATTTTGTTTTGGGGGAACGCTGTGGGGGCAAAGCTTGAATAAATAAAATTGAAGTCCTATAAGCTTATCAAAAAACTAAAATTATGTAGAACACTGCATACAATTTCCATGAATGGAATAAGTTACCCAGCCGTGTTAGTGTACATTCAAGAGTCGAATGCTAAAGGCGTCAAAGCATCGAGAAAACGTAACAAGTGGCCAACTAAACAGACGTTGCTGAAAAGATAATGAATATAGTCCTACCGTGAACAAATATAGTAAACAGTGTACCAAATTCAAAAAATGAATTAAACTTCAATATTTTATGCATTCTCATTACCTAACGCCATAAAGCAGAACCATAAAATCGTTACGAAAGGAGTTCGGCCGTGCACTTGCATTCGTTCGCGCCACAATGCACTGACATTATGAAACGAATTTTCTTAAAGTATAAAAGTTAGCTTACTGTCATGCACGCCATTGAATCACTACCATTTTGATTCAGCGCAGTTATGATTTCAGTAAGTACTACTTTGTGATTAACATCCTACTTTCCACTTTTTAATGGTTACAAATCGTGTTAACATCCCTATCTGTCTCCATTATTACAGGATGCGTTACCAAAATGGACTGTTGCGATTGTCATATTTTTGGGCGCCGTGCACCCGCAAATGCCGATGATGCCGATGGGATACGGGTACGGCGGGCCGATGATGATGCCGCCGCCACCCATGCCTGTTCCTATGCCCATGCCCGTCCCTGTACCCGTGGGGATACCCATACCGTACCCAGAGTCGACCTCAACGACCACCACCACTGAATCAAACAACGGAAATGGCGAAAATGGTGACAACAGAATACCAATAGCTATTCCCATGCCAGTGCCTCATTTCGTACAAATAGCAATCCCAGGTTTTATGCCCCCAAATTGTTTCTCAGATAATAAAAATAATGGTAACGACAATGGCAATGGAAAAGAAGAGAGAAATAAAAAGTGCCCGCCATGCCCGCCATGCTCGTGTAATCCATGCACACCCTCGTTCTTCTCCTTCTGCTCGCCTTGCCACCTAGAGTGCAGGTGTAAGAACGGAAAAGAAAACCCGAGTCCGCGGGAACCAAATGCTCCCAAACCTTTTCCAGGGCCAGCGTTCCCGATGCCCATCCCCGTGCCTGCACCGGGGCCAGTCGTCATCGTCCCGTTCCCGGCACACTTCGGCAACCAACAGCCACCACGACGGAAACAACGACCGCATCCAGACTCTGACTGCGACTCACGCCCCACCAGCGACTCGTGTAAAGAGTCAAAATCTCATGATTCTTGCGAGAGCAGTCGGAGTGGACGGAAAAAGAAACGCAAAAAGGGTAAGGGCAAAGGTAGACATAGAAAGAAGAAGTCAAACTATGACATATATAGACGAAACTTTGGCTACATGAGGAATCGTAGTGATAAACGCGATGGACTTGTTGAACCAGTGCTCACTTACATGTCAAGAAATGGAGACATTAAGATGCAGCGACGACTTAGCAACAACGAAGCTAATGTTCTGCTTGGAGGAAGAGAACCGTTCGGTGATGTGGAACCGTATAATAGAGCCCGGGATACGTATAGTAATGTACACTTGACGGCAGGAGAAGATTCGAGTAACAAACCGAGAGTATTAGTCCAATCTGAGCCGGGTTTGAGAAGCAATCACCGCCGGAGGCAGGAGTTCTTTGTCAGCAGGTCTCAGCACCTTCTAGGGGAAGGCAAGAAGGAGCTGCTGTTCAAAACGCCAGATAACAAGAAGATAAGCAACCTCTCAGTGTCATTCCAAATAACCAAGTAGATTTTTACGTTGTTTTTTATTTAAATTATTTATATTTTGTATAAACGCTGATTTAAACCTTTAAAAAGTTAACTATTGATTGGTTTGATTTATTCATGTTTTATTGTTGAAACTGGTGAAGCATTTTATTACCAATACCTATTTTATTTTGAGTGCATTAGAAAGTTTATTGCAAATAATAATTATAATTTTAACGTTTCGTATCTGAAATATTTCATTGCGTTAAATTATGTCGCCGTCAGGCATCGCAATTTTGAAAAGTTTATTTATGGTAACTTTTGACCCACAAATATATCTATTTAAATTTGCTAGACTATACACTCAGTGGGGTGATGACTATGACATTAAAAAGAAAATAATAGGTACCTAATACAAACGAGTTCAAAAAAGGGAAGAACAAAAAAGGAAGAACTTTTTTGGCATTAAAAATCGTCGCACACAATAAGAAAAACTGCCCAAAAGACTGGCAGAACTGCCAAGTCGAATAGCAATGCAGATTCTAGTCACGTCATCACGTGACTTAACTTTACTCAACTATTTAATTAATCGGTCGAATTCATTGCAAATACTTAAATATTATTTTATTTGTTAGGGACAAAAAACAGTTAAATGCCAGAGATTCTAAAATTAGTACAATTCTAAGATAGAAATACATTAAACACAGTCGCTTCCATATTTATGTTACTACGCATGTAACCCACAACATTGTCCAAATAAATGGTTAAGTATCTTATAGACTAAAAATAGATATTTTCACAACATTTAGTGTTAAAGAATCCACTTAGTGTTATTTATTTTATCACTACTTTTATTGAAGCGGCGCGGCTCGGGAAACTATCGTTAGAAAACCGGCTGATGTGATGCTAGAAGGTTCTTTTTTTCTTTTAATAGGCTTGCGTTTGACCTTTATCATCAGGTGAGCCTGATGGTAAGCGATGATGTGGTCGATGATGGAGCACGTTTGCCTAGAAGTAACCTATTCTTAAAGACTCCCTGGTTGGAAAACATAAACTCTGGCAGGGAATTCCACTCCTTAGCTGTACGCACAATGAATTGTGCGCATGCGTACGTCTTGTAGTCCGATGATGGAATGGGCTTGGCGGAATTAAACTAAGCAATTCCGTCGCACATTCCTTAAAATGCAACTGATAGAAAACCGACAGGCTAGCAACTCAGCGTCGATGCTCAAGTCTTTGGAGCTTCGACTCAACGAGCCTATTATTGCCGATGATCCTCTTTGCAGTCCAGCTAGAAGCGAACGTTTGAAGAACTAGCTGCTCACACTTGGCTTGCGTGGTGGATCTTGGGCCGATAATTATATTGGTATCATATATATAAGAAACGGATAGGATCACTCGGGTCTCTGGGTCCTCATAATACGCTCTTTCATTTGAGGAGCTTGTGGCTAAATAATAACAGCCGCACGGGTCGATCTTCAAGGTTAACTTAAGTTAACGCTTGCCGACGTTGGTCTGTAGATGGGTGATCATCTTAACATACCGAGACTCCTCCGTGCCTCGAAAAGTACGTTAAGCCGTTGGTCCCGGCTGTCATTCGTAGATCTTGAGCAGCCGTTACGGATAATCAGAAGCCAGATAATCTGGCACCAGTCTTGCCAAGGAGTACCGTATTGCCCAGTTAATGGGTTGTGGAGGTCTGGTAGGCAGCCGCTTTACGTAAAATACTGGTATTCAGCTGAATCCGGTTTGACTGGAAGCCGACCCCAATATAGTTGGGAAAAGGCTAGGCAGATGGTGAGAGTGCCGTAAGAAACGGATAGGAACCCTCGGGTGTCTGTGTCCTCATAATATGCTCTTTCATTTGATACTTCGCACAGTACTGTAAAACAGATATTTTTTCTAAGTTTTCTAGTTTTCCCCCAAAAAGTGACCCCATTTTCAAAATTTATTTATTTGCGATACCCTTACGATTGCGTGTTTGGGTCACAGAAAATTATATCCAACCAAATTTCAACTGAATTGGTCAAGTAGATTCAGAGAAAAATTGGCTGTGACAGACCGAGTGATCCCATTCCAAAAAAATACATTGAATCTGTCTATATAACCGGTTTGCTAATAGCCTGTTTGTTGCGCCTCATCTTTTAAAACATTTTTTTTTACATTTTGAAGTTCAACAACTTAGTGCCTAATTTAAATAAATTACTTTTGATTTGTATATATTGGGACCGCTTTTCAGTCTAACCGGATATCGATTTGAATATCGGAAGGCCAATTCTCATACTTAAAAAGCGTCCAAATTTAAGTAGGGGCAATATGATCTCAGCGACCAGCAATGTCCAAAATCTTTTCAAAATGTAGCTTTTGACTGTTTGCGCTGCTGCCACGCGGATGCGAACGTTCCTTAACAATACGAGAATTGTCCCTCAGTTATCTATCTATCTAATACCTTTAAACGAGGAATTCTTGTACCTATGTTTAAATATATATAATCTGAATCTCGGAAACGGCTCCAACGATTTTCATGAAATTTAGTATGCAGGGGGTTTCGAGGGCGTTAAATCGATATAGCTAGGTTTCATTTTTAGAAAACGTTTACCAAAAAACAAAACCGAGCAAAGCTCGGTCATCCTGGTACTGGTAATTTAATGGAGGGGATATCTATCAAAATCAAAATCAAAAGTCATTTATTCAAATTAGGCTGAGTGCCAGCACTTTTTGAACGTCAAAGTTCTACATAAAGACAGCCCCAAAACGCCCGCCCGTCACCACTTCCTAGTGTTTTAGCTGGGAAGAAGAAGTAGCGCAACAAACTCCCCAGCAACACATCTGTCCGTTAAGTTATAAAAACTTGAACTATGTAACCGAATATAATAAGATTGTCATTTCTCCTGTGTATGAGAAGAGACCTAATTGGCTGTCAGTGTGAGAGTCACAGGCTGGTATTAATGATATTTATATAGAAGGAATCAGTACATGACTGGTTCCTTAAAAGGGTATCGTATTACCCAGTTACTGGGTTGAGGAGGTCAGTAATTTCTGAGTATTCGTAAAAATACTAGTACTCAGCTGCATCTGGCTAAACTGGAAGCCAACCCCGACATAGTTAAAAAAATGCGGGCTGATCGGAAACAGTGTGGCAGGCTTGTCCCAAAATAAGATTGATTTGCCAAATATAGAAAGAACTATATATTACGCTCGTATTATAAGGCTCGTATCGAAGGACTATGTTTGGCTGATTGTGAGGACGATGAATTGTATTAATAAAGAGCAAATTTCGTCGATTTATGAGTACTATTATGGAAAAAGCCACCAGAAAAGCCCTCGACGTCACGGCCGCCATTCATCGCAATACCACTGCCGATGCCAGTGGGAATGCCAAACTACGTAAGTTTGCCAACCATGTTGCCGATGAGGACTTACTTTGAAAAGGTGGAACATGACCATTCCTCGCTCTACAAGATAAAGAGCAAATTTCATCGATTTATAAGTACTAATACGGAAAAAGCCCTCGTAACATTAGTTACGAGTGGTTACGCAAACCTAACTACAATAGTTCCATTATTTCTTGTAAAGAATGAACAACTACATTTATGTAATAGTCATTTCGGTCTTAAGTGTGGTCAATTCACCAGTCACTATTATTTCGTGGGCTGCACTGGTGCTCACGTTAAGTTACGTTACTAAATTAGGTATTTATTTGAAATTATGTCTTTCTAGTGCAAGAAGTGGTCTTTGTTCTGTAGTGACGGTAAAATGACTGATTACTGTCGTTTTATCTTTCAAAATACCAGTCTGATCCAGTTTATCACTAATACTTAATTTATTAAATAACTTCATTTCAGAACCATGGACACAGTCTTCAGAATAGTAGTTCAACTAACAGTAATAATGAACGTGATGGCTTTCAATTTCGATGGTTTCATGAAAAACTTACCAATACCTGCAGACATAAAAGCTGTTATTATGGATATGCATCAAAAACAACAAGAATTTTCCATGCCGGATGCAGACGGCGTTACCTCATCGGATTTCGAAACGGGGACTCCTTTTTTAGCAAGAAAATTCAATGAAATGATAAAACCGACAAGTACGGTTATGTCAAGAGTTGTGACTAAAACGAACAAGCCCGTAACGCAAAAAAACAGACTGTTGAGATCATCAGTCACATTGAAGCCTGGTGGTTCGTGTATAAATATGGTGAAAACAACAGGAAAACCACCAGAAAAGCCCTTGACGTCACGGCCGCCATTCATCGCAACACCACTGCCGATGCCAGTGAGAATGCCAATCTACGCAAGTTTGCCAGTCATATTGCCGATGAGGACTTACTTTGAAAAGGTGGAACATGACCATCCCTCGCTCTACAAGATAAAACAAATGATAGAAGAAGACACTAAGAAATGGAAGGAAGAGAATACAGAAAGTGATAGTGAGATTTCAGTAGTAGTCGAAGATTTTAGTACAGATCAAAGTGGAGTTACAGAAACGGATGCGGATACTGACACAAATGATGATACGAATACTGATACGGATAATGATACGGATAATGATACGAATACTGATACTGATACGAATACTGATAGTAGTAGCCTCTCTGAATATAGTGACGCGGGCCCCGACTATTATGATGATTTGATTAGAATAAAAGTGGGTGGAAGAGACAGGTGAAATATTTTTGTAGCATAGGTACTGATAGAGACTTCTTTTTATTTTTGTAGAATTTGTAACCATGTAATTTTATAACTAATGATTTTAATTAATAGTGGTTTTATTTTTACTTGTGTTGCCTTATAATGTACTTATGCCTAAATTGGATATCTTTGGCTTCCTGTGGCTTGGCTCCCGTGGTTCAGCGATAGTGCTGCTATGATCAGTGAAATACACACCACCAAGTCACGTTAACGTCAGGATTCTATGATGAGACCGAAATGCCGGAAATGACATATCCGATGTTTTTTTTTTAAGAGTAATCATAGAGTTTCTCGTCGGTTCTTTTCGTACGAACCGTGCACCAGTTTCTGAAGTTGTATAAGTGAACCCAACCGGTCTATTCTGTCAACATCTCACCTTAAATTTAGGTGGAGTGAGAATGAAGTAAACCCTCATTCCATCTTGTTTGTATGGATTGACAGCTTACTTCATGTTCACCTCACCTAAGCTTACACGGTGAGAGCAGCCGGTCGATTCTGTAAACATATCGAAGTGAAGGCTTGGGTGAAGTGATCACGAGGTGAGCTGTCAACCCATATAATGACAGCTCACTCCGTGATCACGTGTCATCTTGATTGTATGAATTGACAGCTCACCTCGTGATCACTTCACCCAAGCCTTCACTTCGACAATTTTACGGAATCGACTACTGTGTTTGAATCTGTTCATGGTGGACATCCGACCCATACGCATAACATGTTTTGGGAATACTTCATTTTGCGCACATCAGTCTATCTATCTAGACCGTTTTTCCTACTGTTCAAGGCCTGCTAAAGGCCTCTGTTTCCCTTTTCCAGCTAACAGCTAAGGAGTGAAATTTCCTGCCGAAGTCTGTGTTTCCTATTAGCTACAAGCTACAACCTGGAGGTATTTAAGTCGAGAGACAATAGGTTACTTCTAGGCAAGCGTGCTCCATCGTCGACCACATCATCGCTTACCATCGGGTGAGATTGTGGTGAAACGCGAGCCTGTCAAGTAATATTAAATTAGAATTGAATTGCTGTGCCCTATTACAATAAAGCTGACGGATCTTGGTGACTTCGAACTTCGAGCAGAAGGTTGTGTAGTAACTTTTTTAAGGAATGTAATGGTGGCATGAGGCGACGTGCACGGGGCGGTGGTGTAGGCTAGAGGTGCGGCTTACGTAAACACAATTCTTCCTTTATTCAATCAAATATCGCCATCGATTAGTTTGATATCTAATTATTAAAAAACGAAATAAACGCTTTAACGTAAGAGATTTCGCTGTTGTAAAATTACATTTTCTCGGTTGAGGCGACATGATTTAATTAATCAAGTATCACTTATCTATTAACAATTACTTGAATAACGATTGTTTGAGAAAATTATAAAATTTAATGGAAATAAACTTTTTGCAATTAATTTCAATAGATTTCAATACAAATCGATTAAACAACACCCATAGGCACGCCTATTGGACATCCCTTTTTGTTTACTTCGTAAAGCCTCGTGCTTATTCGGCAATATTCGGTATGAGGTCAGAAATGATAAATGAAAATTAAGGGTTAAACATAACACTTTTACACGTCAATCTTTTTTGGTAATTTTCAAACTAGATATTATGTCTCAGTGACACGTTAGCATGGGTGTTGTGATCGTGTTGCTATCTCCGTCTTCAGCACAGTCGCTTACTAAAATAAATTCCTTGTGTTTCTGTCCGTGGTTGTTATTAGGTATTGTTGATTGTTATTACTTATTGTAATTGAATCTTTAACTTTATAGGTAATTTTGTAGATTTCTATCACAAAGCGTTTTGATATTTATTTTATTTGTACTTGGTCACACAATAGGAATTACGACATTTTTATTCATATATTGGTTTAAAAAAATCTGGCAATAACAGTTTTCTTCACGAGTGTATATGCGAAAAAGTTCGCAGAGTCTATGTTCAGATTCGCCAAAATCCGTCGGCCGTATTGTACATCCACTAGTGGCACTAAGCCATTTGTTTTAGGTCTGTCTGCACGGTGACGTGACTGTAGAATAAAGGACCATGACCCTTAAATTTACAGACAGAGTATTTTTGTTTTTTTTTTCTTTATTTATTTAGAGAGGGTTTAATCTAGATAGATTATGCCACTCTCATTGGTACAAATCAGCTTTGAAAACTAAACATAACTAAGATAATAAACTTAATTACTTATACTAAATTACCCCTGCGTTTAATCCCAATATTAACGAGTTTGTACATCATCCTGGCTGCTTCTGAAGTAGGAGCAGCAAAGACGCTGTGACATACTCCTGTCTCGTACAGATTACCTAACACCATCAACAAATCTTGTGTCTCCGGCTCGTTCCGGACACACACCAAGAGTATTTATTGAAATGATTTAATTTTAACTCATTGTCGTAAATTATAAAAAGTTTAGTTACATAGAACCAGCTTGTTGATAAGCAATAAGTTACTAAGTATGTAATGTAAATGAGATAACATCTCGCGGTAACTAACCACAATGATAATTCATGATGACAGCTTGTTACTTTAGCATTTATTTTATTTTTTACTTGACTCCAAGACAATTAAAACAACTTATGTAACTTGCGTTACTTTACTTTGTCTTACTTTGACGTTTTAATTCCTGAAACAGGCTTGGCTGTTAAATGTTCTTATATATTTTAAAACTCGTGCAACAACAGTAGCTAAAGTTTTCGCAATCTATTGCCATTATCTTAAAAATATTATTTATTTATTATATTTTCACCCATATTATATTTATATTTTTATTTCGTGTGTAATTACTTTTTATGTTGCCCCGATCGACGCCATTTTGTCAACGCCGGTTGTCGCTAAAAACCAACACTGTGGCTCTGTCTCGCACAGGAGTCCCAGCATTATGCGATGGCCGTTTTGCGCGAATGTGACGCTTATCTTGAATAACTTTTGTAATTTTGTTTATTTTATTTTTTGGCATGCGTCATGCTTGTCGCAAATAAAGTCTTTTTCTTTCTTTCCTTCTTTTAGAACTTGCAGTTGAACTTGAAAATTTAGTTAAAGTGAAGTTTTAAATGATTTTACTTTACCATGGACTTATGCCATGAAATTAATTCACTGGTTTTAATATTGTATCATGCAGTATTGTCACGAACATTTAGAACGGCCAAGCCTTAACTTATTGCCGAGATGACGGGTTTGTAGAACCTTAGACACCCTTACCAAGGGTATCTTATTACACAGTAACTATGTGCAGGAAGGCAAATCCCTTCATGTTAAAAGGCTGGTATTCAGCAGCATCCGGTTTGACTGAAAGCCGACCACATCATAGTCGGGAAAATGAAGGAAGCCAGATGAAAGTTTTGCAAAAAAAAACCGCTAATGTTTTCCAATTACCTATTTGTTTTAATTGTTTAAGTATTTCGTGTACCTATTTATCTTGCCAATTGGAGTATTTAGTATATATTTATATTGTATGTGCAGTTTATTTATTTGTATTATTTATTTCAATTTTTGTATGTAATTAAATAACAATCGCTTTTTATTCTCCATATTGCACCTACCACCATTCTCTGCATCACCTGTTGATGCATTAAGTCCACCTCTGCACATTTGTGTGCCTAAAGTATTAAAAAATACATAAGACCTGTAATGGTCTCAACTGGAGTCAAACACACTTTGAAAACCGTGGTGCTTCTTTAACCATACCATTTGAAGGCCATTGACACGTATACATGACAAGCAAGCGCGTGCCCTGTACGCCAAACATCACAAATATGTGACAGAAAGTATGGCGAATTTGTGGCTTGGCTGGCACATCCTCTGGCATTCAAAACGTTCATGAGGTCATGCCTATTCCGGAAAAAACGACATTTTCATTTTGGAGACGAACAACAAGGTTTTTATAAGTGTCAGTGACTTTTATGAATTCTTTCTATCCTTGATCGTTCATTTCGAAAACTACAAGGCTAACGACATGGTAAATAATAAACTTTAATATTATCCTGTTCGTTATGAAATATCTACAAAATTACTTAACAAAGCTACTTCTTCTGATGTTGATTGATGATTATCATTAAATTTTCTCGTCGGACCAGAGCATATGCCTCATATCGAAGAGTTAGAGAACGTTAGCCGCATCAACTTTATTTCAGTCTTGAATCATGAACTGTTGGATATAGATCTCCACTTTCTTATGCTATACTTCCTGCTCTCGTGCGTCCTTCGTTCAGGTGTTTCATCTTTATGAAATCTTCAACACGCGAATTTGACGATATCGTCAACACATGACGCATTAGAGGGCCCACGTTTCTTGGACTTCATTCAGCATTATTTTTTCTTGTATCTTAGGGTGAGTCCAGATTACTTAGGTAACATGTATAACTTATGCCATATAACTAGTCCAAATTATTTAATGTTTCTATGTAACATTGCAACATAAAACAAGACTGTACCCATTATCACGTCCACACTAATCAAAAACTTTAAAAAACATTGTTTTATAACATAATTTATTATGTAGTCTGGACTCACCTTTCTTTCTTATTTTTTTTTAAACGTGGGCAACATTTAAAAAAAAGAACGGCAAACTAGGAATTTCTCCTGTATCGCGGGCGCGTTTACAAACACATAAACTCACATACACAAACAGCCAGACCCGGAACTACTATTTATATAGAGAAAGAAAGTAGGTCCTGCATGATATGTAAGGCTTTATTCTTAAAATTGCTATTTACAGTAAACGATTGTTCTAAAACCACACCTTTGGATTTGAAGATATAATCGAATGTAGGTCAAACACAAGCTACCTGTCACTAAGATAACCTTCCTCGAGTCGTTTTGGCCTCATTAAGACTCAGTAAGTAAAGTGACAGGTAGCTTGTGTTTGACCTCCTTACTGAGTCTTAATGAGGCCAAAACGACTCGAGGAAGGTACCTCCAGAAAGACTTAGAATATAATTGTCGATTTTCTAGTTTGAAGTTTCACGATTTTACTGCTTTCATAAGAGGCCGTTCAGCTTTTATCAATTTCTTATCCATGCTTTGGAAGACCATTCCTCTCGTCCTGGATGTCCAGTTCAGGCGCACCAGGCGTAGTGCATTTCCTACGAACAGCAGGCCGATGATCACAGAGACTGCTTCAACGCACAGCACTATGTAGGGCGCTATCGTGTACACCAGCACGAATTTGCTCATTGTCCCTTCCGTCATCTCTGGTTGGTCCTGTAAGAAGAAATAAAATGAGGTTGGTTTTAAGTGCAGAGTAGATATTACAACCCAGTGGTCCCTATTGATGTCCTTTACCATACACAGAAAATTGATATAATGACTGTACAGCCAACATAAGTCAGTCTCTTTTCAGTCTCAGAGAGGGCCAGTACAACAAATTTTCAAGCAATATTCGTATTCGCATGTCAGTTGTAATCTGTCAAAAATGTATGGAAAGTGAGACTTTTGACAGATTGCGACTGAGATACAAATACGAACGTTGCCGTTGTTTAAAAATTAGTAGTATTATAGTGCATTCTCTACGTCTATGGTCATGAGACTCGTGAGCATCGACTAGGATATTAAATTTTGTTGTTTATGTCATGTCTAACTGTAATTCATTCGTTACCCATAAAAACACGAGCCCTTCATACAGGAAAATAATATTATTTTATTAAATACGGGTAATTTGGTGGCAAAAAATGTTTTCTTTGGAAATTCCGGTTTTTGTTATTTCCTTATGTGGTCCGGTCATGGACTGGCTGGTTGTCCCACGTTAAATCGGTAATGTGAAAGTTGTTTATTTTTAACCGATTTTAAAAGATTGTGGAGTTTCTCAAATTGTGTGTATTTGGTTTTGTATGTTTGTTCAAGCGATATTTTCGCCAATTGTCAACCGATTTGGATGATTCTTTTTGTTTGGAAAAATATTTTCCCATCGTCCCATTTCAAATTAGTGGAGATCTGATGAAGAACATCGGAGGTAACCAACAGAACTCTTCAATAAATTATCCGTCTGTTTATTGTTAACACCATAATATTTTATAAGGGGTACGCAGATGAGTACCTACAAGTCGACCCCCTTTTTTTAAGGATGTGAAATCATCAAATGACTTCTTCCGCTCTGGGTGGAGCGGAAGGGCGTGTCAGACTCTTACTGACTATAACCCATCCGTGTTTCTTCTAAAGCCCTTTGCGTTCCAGGGCCGCGGTGACTCTTTCGAACAAATTCCGCAACCCTGGCAGGACATGTCAACCCCTTACCTCACAAATTAAGTTCCATTTGTATTTGGGGTTATCTATTCGGGCATAATTTTAGTGTTTATGAACCTATCTTGATGATTCTTTTTGCGTTGGTTTTTAGTTATAGCTATTGCATTTGCATTGGACGTTGAACTTTAAAGATAAACCAGTGACCAGTGAAGTGACATAGGTGTTGTTAGGTTTATGTCAATCCCAAAGCAAAGTAGTGATATTTAACTATGAGCTGGTCTGGACTTGGACAGTGAATGCACTCAAAGTTATAGCACAACAACTCATTATGGGAATAACGTCAATTTAGCAGCTCTATCACCACTAAAAATAAAACTTATTCATTTAAACAACCGACTTCCAAATTAAAAATACTAGAAAGTATAAAAAAAACTTTGGTCTCGGAAGTCGGTGTCAAAATACAAAGAAACAACCAAAAACACCGACTTCCGATTTTAAAGTTATTTTATACTTTGTACTGACTGTTTTTATTTGGAAGTCGGTTCTTTTTTGTAAAAAGATTTTTACGCAAACTTTCAGGTACAAGGTGACTTTTTGCAGCGAAGCAATCGCAAAAAATTGCGACAAAGTGTAAATTCTGCATAAGTACATACCATAACATCCTGTCATACAGGTCTCCTAGTACAGGAACCAGTCACTCACATAGATCACAACAATTATCGCTAATGTTTTGTTTGTATTTTTTTTTATATTGTTTGTAAAATTCTATGTGAGAGAAGAACAACAAACCTTATTATTATTATTGCGAAACAGATGGATGGACGCGATGTGGCATCGATATTCGAACGCTCGTAGACACTATTGCTTGCATCAAAGCAATCGCGTGTTAGTTCCGATGCAGCATCAATACAGTCCCGCGTTTGCATCGATGCAATTAAGTGTTGCAAATGCGACAAATGGGCAAAAGATAGCGCTGCAGCAGCATAGATACGAAACGCGCTACTGAATCATTAAAGTCGTCGTGGGCGACCTCCCTCAGATTACTAATAAAAATAAGTCTGAACACGTATACTGTAGTTTTCGCGTTCAAACTTATTTTTAACTAGCTTCTGCCCGCTACTTCGTACGCGCATATCCCGTTCTTCCCCGTTCCCGTAGGAATTTTCCGTTCCCGTATAGCTTATAGTATTCCTTTTGAATGTGGCTAGCATATACAAAAAACAATTCCAAACAAACAAACTCTTCAGTTTTATTGTAACTGTTCCTTGTTGTTGGTTTGTTATTATTATTCCAATGATTTCAATCAATACTGAATCATAAATTGTATACAATTTCGCATTCACACAGATTAGGTACTTTTTATGTTTGTTTTGTTTTTGTAATTCTATGTCAATTAATGTAATTGGACTTGTACAGTTTTAATTTACTATAAACAAATAAAAACAAAATATTATAGATTATTATTCTTATTATATTACTTAATCAATGGAGCATTGACACATAACCACGTGGCAGTAGTTGTTCCACGAGTCAAAGTGGTTCACAGGTCAAAATAGGTCAACCATGGTCCATGATGTTAACTTGCCTACGTACGTAATTATAACATAATTGTTAACTATTTATAATAATTTCCTGGGAGTTTTATAATAAGACGTCAGGCGAGCTAACTGGTTTTAATATTAAATCACTTGCTTTAAAAATAATAAGAATAATACTCATTTTTGCCTTCTGGGATGTTTTAAAATGTATAATGTGAAGAAAAAACCCATAAGGAAACCTAAACTTAGACAAAAATGTTGTTTGAAGTCTCAAACCCGCACCGGGTAAGCGTGGTGATTAATATTTAGATATACGTGAAAGTCGTGAAACCTGTATTACTGGGACATTTAGGGGCCTGCTAAGTTGTCTCTTTAAGAGATATTCCAGTGCTGGTATAAACAAATATCTGTCTCATTTACAGAGGGTTCCATTAATCGAGTTTAATTTAGTTAAAGAAGTACTTTTATTAAATAAACGGACGTTTATCTAAACTAATTTCATTTTTTAAAATTTAATCTAAACTACTATAATAAAGCTGAAGAGTTTGTTTGTTTGAACGCGCAAATCTATGGAACTACCAGTCGGATTTAGACAATTCTTATTGTATATGATAGTCACATTCATGAGGAAGGCTATAACCTATGGGAATGGGAAAAACAGGATAAGCGCGAACGAAGTCCCGGGCAAAAGCTAGCCATAATCAATTTATTATTATATAATTTTTTTGCAAAACTGGTGACTGACTTACTTAGTGACTGACAAACAACGCACCGACGAAACTAATGGTCGTAGAAAGTTGAAATTTGGCATGAAGGTTTCTTGGGAATGTCGGGGAGCACAAAAAGAGAGGGGGTGAAAAATAAGAAAGGGGGACAATTGATTGTACTAAATCTGCGCAGATGAAGCTGCGGGCGAAGTTCAGTAGAGAATAGTAATTCTCTATGGCCCATGCCAGGCCAAAAACCGTTCGTATCCACCTCCATGGCGTGGTAAGTAGCAACACAGAGGTCACTATGGCTGATGTTTTGGGGCACAAAGAGCAATTCAGGAAGTGGAGCATAGTTTTTAAATCAGCTCCACAACTACACCTTGCTGCGGTATTCCACTACAGCCAATAGAACAACGATAGGCTGGCATCTCGATTTAAAGGTTCCTTTCTGTCCATCCGTCTGTCTGTCAGCACCCGGTATTTCATGAACCGTAATAGGTAGACACTTGAAATTATCACAGTGTGTGTGTATCTACAGGCGTTTCTACTAAAAATAAATTTATTTTATATTTACTAAGTCATTAAAATAGCCACGTCACTCACCAGTTTGACATGAACGACGGGTATGACGGAGTTGGACATCATCTTGGTGCCCTCGTTGGAGCTGAGGTCATTGCAGATCATGCTCAACTGCATAGCCAGCTTCGTTTTGAACGTTATGCTGGCTTTCTGCAACGGAGTTGTATTTATTAATACTTTATTCACTAGTAATAAAAACACGATACAAAGGCGGACTTACAGGCATTATCTACCAGTTGAACTTAGAGTGGGGCAGAGAACATGGCATGCAGGTGTAACTTAAAAGAAAGACAAACGGACAAAAAAGAAATACAATTGTAAATGCAGATTTTTTTGGGAATATAGGTTACATTATCAGGATCGCTAAAGTCAAAGTCAAAGTCAAAACGTTTATTTCAATTAGGCCATTAAACGGCACTTTTGAACGTCATCGTTTACAGTTCAGTAAAAATAATAGAATTACATTAATAAAGTGACTCTACTGTCCATTCGGAAAGGTAGATTCTTATGGAGAAGAACGGACAAGAAACTCCATAGTTACTCTTTTCAAATAATGATTTACAAAATTTGGTATACAAAAATTAATTTAATATTATGTGAGGACGATGCACCCAGAGTATGCTACTTATAAGAACAAAGTATCACCAGTAGAGGTAAACTTATTCATTTTCTAAAGAAATTTAGGTAAATGGTACTCACATATTTACAAACATTGGAACCATTAATTAAACAGTGTGTGAGTCAACAGAAAAATAGAAACACAAAAAAAGGAACAGTATATCTATAAAGTTAATACATAGATCAACCAGTTGGATTTTGTCTACACCCTTGATTGTCCTATGGAGCAGGACCAGCATGTTTCCAAGCATTCTTATCCTGAATGTAATCTTCTAATTTGTAATATGCTTGTTTACAAAGTGTACTTTTAACATAAGTTTTAAATTTTCCTTCATTTAGTTTTAATATGTCAGAAGGTATCTTATTGTAACATTTAACACAATACCCCATGAAAGAACTGTGGACTTTAGCTAATCTAAAAAATGGTTGATCTAATTTGTCTTTATTTCTAGTATTAAAATTATGTCTATCACTAATTTTACTAAAAAGATGACGATTTTTCCGCACATACATAATATTTTCATAAATGAATTGGCAAGGGACTGTCATAATATTAATGTTAATGTTAATAACTTAGGGTAAATGGCAATGTAGAAAAAACAAATCCCACAGAAACAAATTAATAACTGTCTATGAACTGTAGTATTGTAAACATACACTTAATGATATTAACAATGTTATTGAGAAAAAAACGAATCCAATAAATATAAAAAATACCTAAAGGTTGATAGTGGGTCTACTTGATTCAGAATTTTGTCTTTACCTACAGACATAAAAAATTCAATCATATCGACATTTGTCTGCATTGCTTTGTTGCCCAGACAAAATTATATTAATGTTTACGAAGTCTATATCGTGTGGACCCACCATAATATAGAGAGATAATAATAATAATCATTTTATTATCAGGCTGCTGAGGCCCATAGACATAATACACAAAATAATCTTAAACAATAATAAACTTATACATAATAAACCTTATTTAACTATTGCACACGAAATGACGGCGTCGTGTTTCGCTGACTGATGTCGCGCAGCTGGCCGCGGATGTAGCCGGGACACGTACAGCTGCGTCGTAGGTGTTGTTGGCCGCAGCAGCATGTTTGGTCCTGCCAGCGCGGTGCCGCACTGTTTCCGACAAGTTGGCTTCTTCTTCTTCTTCCTCTCCACCATGATGAAGCCATCCTTGTCACACGTCTCCTTGTTCGGATTCCGCTGTTTCGAACCCGCGATGGATGTAAAGCGGCTCTGTTTACCCCCTTACGTTTTCGATAATGATCTTAATGAATGACTGGAAGGGAGTGAATAACAGCGTCGACGGATAAGACTTGTTTTGAACAAGTCAAACATGGGACAAGAAGGCCAAGACAAGTGACATTCCATCGGACATAACGATTGTCATAAATTTGAAAATGTATGAGATAGCATGCACTACCCAAATGTCATGTTGTCAATCCAAAACAATTTGGACTTGTAAGACTAGGAAGAAGAATCTAAGAGCCCTAAGAAGGATTAGTAGAAGACGAGTGGTTGTGATAAAATCTATCACCGTTCATCATTCTGTGAAACAAATCTACAACAGATATGGACTTGAAACGAATACTTACACGATCTATGACAATTTCATTGACATGTTCTTTTCTGTCTGGTTTTAGACCATCTATGCGGTCTGAAAACTTAGGGTCGGCGTCCAGGAAACGTGTTTTGGATACTACAAAAGGTAGGCCTGTGAACAAAATACACCAAAACCTTATAATTTCATCTCTATGTGAGGTTTTCATGGCTAAATAATACAGAATGAAGACGCACCGGTCGGTCTTCGAGGTTAAGCAACGCTTGCTGAGGTCGGCCTGTGGATGGGAGACCATCTTAAAAAGTCGGGACTACTTCGTGCCTCGGAAAACATGTCATGTCGTTGGTCTCGGCTGCCATTTGTAGATCTCTGGGAGTTGTTACGGATCGTCAGAAGCTTACAAAGAAGTATCGTGTTACCCAGTTACTGGGTTGTAGAGGTTAGATAGGTTGTTCCACGTCAAATACTGGTATTCGGTTGAATTTAGTTTGACTGGGAGCCAACTCCAATATAGTTTGGAAAAGGCTGGGCAGGTAATGAATTCCCAAAATCTGGTCCGCTTATTAGAGACACCCGATTGGGCCTATTGCTGTCAGTAATACTACGAAGAAAAAACTTTAAACAACTTTACCATAATAACACTCAGAAATATCCATGACCCCATAAGAATAATTCTGTAAAGTGATGGGATTCACATTGTTAATGAAGCTCTTGTTACTGATGGTGTACACGAGAGCCTCTCCACCATACTCCTGCATGATCCTACTTTCAGTGTACTCCATGTTCCAGGTTTTGCAAAGACCCAGGCGGTACAGGTTGATGGGGACTTCTGGAGTCAGCATGGGTGGGTAGGCGCCTCCTTCATAGGTGTCCTCTTTGAAGGTCAGCACACTGAAATCATCTTAATTCTAATAAAAAAACCCTTTTACACGAAAAAAACTTATAGGACAGTGATAATAAAGTTCATGTAGTTAATCTTGACTGGCTGGAGTTGGATGACTTGATACTTGCCCTGCAAAAACTTTTGTCAGGGCCTGATAGTATTCCGCCGTACATTTTTAGGGACTGTCGAATGGGATTAGCGAAACAGCTGTGTGCACAGCGGTCTACAATCTTTAAATCTACAATATTTGCCTTAAATCAGCTGTGTTACCCGAGATGTGGAAGATTACCCGGGTCATACTGGTACCGAAGGGAGGTTCGGGAAATATGGCTGAAGAATACAGACCGGTTGCAGTATTGTCAACAATGGATAAAGTTTTAGAATCTGCTATTCATAGGAGCGTTTTTTAGCAAGTTAGCGCGCAACTCATAGACACGCAGCAAGGATTGCGGCTGACTAGAAATACTACCAGTAATTTACTCAGCTACATAGCGGATGTGGTGCCAATAGAAGACGGTGGGGGACAAACCGATGCTGCATATTTCGACTTTAAAACTGCGTTTGATTTAGTCGATAATGACGTGTTACTGAAAAAGTTAGCAGGGGTCGTTTTCACCCCGCACTTACTAAGTTTTTTGGAAGTTATATGAGTAACAGGCAACAGTATGTTGACTATGCAGGATATCAATCGAACGCATATTATACTAGATCTGGGGTAAGCCAGGGAACTTATCTAGGGCCTCTGGAGTTTCTCTTTCAGAATCACTGAATCACTGAAGTGAGGGACTTGGGAGTAAGTTTCACTACTGGACTCACGTTTCGTGATCATAAAGTTATAGTAAGGTATGCAAAAAAGCATATAGCATCTAGAAGCAAAAAAGTCCTAGAAATAAAAAAGCACCTAAGATTTGTGCTTAGAATGGTTTTGGCTTCACAAATATTAAAGCTTTAACGGCATTATATAATGCTTTAGTAAGAAGCCCACTAGAATGTAATACAGTTATCTGGACTCCACATGAAACTAAATATAGTCTCATGTTGGAGCGAGTGCAAAATATTTTTAAGGTATAAATAAATGAGGGATTACAGGGTATATCCATTTTATCCATTGATGTATCCAACTCTTGTCTTGGGTATGTTCGGCTATAATGAAGGTCAGGAGGCAACTCACACTAGTGACTTATGTCTTTAAGATAATTAGAGGGAAGATACACAATGCAGATATATTGCAAAGGGTGGAGCTAGTCGTGCCAGACGGATATGTGGGTCGTCGTGTTTTGCTGTGGTTGCTGCTGGGAACCGCGCGCGCGATCTAATTTGCTGCGTGAGGTGCCGCTCACGAGCGCGGCGCCCCGCAGTCTCAACCTCATTGCAGATGATATATTATATATTCTATTGCGCTTTGGTTGAATTTACAAGAGCTACCTATAGAATTTGCTATGGTAAAAACATTGGAACCATTTAAATTTTAAGTGTGCTACAATATCACATTGGGTCTAGCATGTTAGAATATTTGTATCTTTAGAGTGAATAAATAAATAAAATAAATAAATTTAGGTACCTACTCAGTTGAGTTTTCTCACCACAGATGATAATAATCAGTGTGATCTGGTTATTAATGGTTTGAGTAAGTATATGATTTTCCGTATTTTTATGGGTTGACAAAAAATATTTACCTTAAAATTCTATTAGAAGATACAAGGAAGAATTTTATTATATTGACAGCCTTTATGGTTTTCAAACTTTTAACCACAACATCCATTATGAACCCCGTTGGCGTTTTTGAGTTCAAAGAACTTTGGGAACTAGTTTTTGAAAATGGCTACCTAAACTTATTATTGAACATACCTTTCATCTATATGATTGATGTCCTCCGTCTTTAGGAGTCTGACCCTCTTCACCGATTTAATCTTGAACCGGTCCTGGTACGTGGCTCCCACCACTATCCTGTAATCCGACTCGTTCTCATATAGCTGAAAAGAAATAACAGTTATACTAAGGATAATATAAGTAAAAAATAAAATTGTCAAAACAGTTCAAGAGGTGGCAGGAGTAATCATTTTTAGACTCACAAAGGTGGCACATAAATACAATCTGGATACTAGAATTATTAAAAATATTATATGTATAGATTAGCATTGCCATTTAACGTGGTAATTCTGCCAGTCTTCTGGTCATATTTCCGTATGACAGCGATGCGGAGGAATACTTCGATGCCTGAGTGTATTTTGTTTTTGCATAAACATATGTTTATTATTAGGTTTAGTAGATATAAATACTTTATTTATATTAAGTAAATAGTTTTAAGTTAGTTATGTACATTTTTACTCCACCTGTACGAAAACGTCAAATGATATGCTATGCAAACCTAACCTAAAGTGCCTATGTCAATATAGCCCGCGAGCGGCGCCCGTCGGCCTCCATTGCTAGGTGCAGGTTTCGCACATTATTACCCGGCGGGTTATAATGAAATTCAGTACAATATTATTGCGGTGGACGGGGGCACAGCTTGGGACGCGAGGCCTGCTCTTAGCAGTGGAGGCTGACGCGCGCCGCTTGCGGTGAACAGCCACCTAGAGTCATGGTGCGAGCACAATTTTCTCGCAGTAGGTGTGAAAAGTAGAGTATGCTCCTCGGGTATATTTAGGTGTCTTTGCCTTGGGCTAGCTTAAATCCCTCGCTGTAGTAATATGACGCCCGTGACATAAGACGCTGCTTTATCCTTGCGAAATAAAGTTAATTCTTAAGATTTACAGTTACTATCTGGATACTTAATTATAATCACAACGTTTAAGAAGTTACAAATATTCTCGACAAACAATTCGAACTTACCCTGTCCAGGAGTCCAAAACTATCAAAATACACAAGTCCAGGAATGAGGTTTTTGGCTATCGTGACCAGGGGGTTCTTATAGCCCCACAAGTAGCTGTGGACGTCCATGTTCATGAAAGCCTTGGCCCCTATCTGGGCTGTCATTATGCTGAACGCGTACTGGACGAAGCTGGGATAATTGGATAAACATGCCACTAGACTCTGGAACAATGAAGATGTAATTAAAAAAAGAGAAACTAGTAAAGCTGGAAATATTGACTCCTAACAAAGCTTGGGGCATCTGTAAAAATTCAGGCGATGGCATATTTCCCAATATTTATTTGAAAAGATTTACCAAACGCCACTGACGCTGCAATTAACGTGGTGAACTTATTACAAGTTACATTAGTATGTTATCATCGGCTCGAAAATCCTAAGAGAGCAGCTGGTGGTTATAACAAAAACCTTTTTATACAAAAATACAATCGACTTCCAAATAAAAAAAACACAACAAAGTATTAAATAACTTTAATTTTGGAAGTCGGTGTTAAAATACGAAGAAACAACTAAAAACACCGACTTCCGAAATTAAAGTTACTTAATACTTAGTTGTGTTTTTTTTTTATTTGGAAGTCGCTTGTATATTTTTGTAAAAAGGTTTTTTTCTTCTCGTTTTTTAGTGGTACCCGACACCCAACAACACAGACTGGAAAGTCACAGGAAAGCAAAACACGCAATTTCGTTCACTTGCTTGGATGATAATTATGTTTTCTATTTCCTCCAGCTATTTTGATTTAAAAACTAAACTACTGAACCGATTTTGCTGAAATTTCTATGGGACCAATTGGAACGTATATCCTTATATATTTGTTCAAATCGGTTCATTATTGACGGAGTTAAGAGGAAACAAACATAAAAAAATACAACCGAGTTGAGAAATTCTTCCTTTTTTTGAAGTCTGTTAAAAAAACAGTATTTACCTATATATATACATGTGTTATAGGCAGTTGGAAGTTTCTTCACTCGAATCATATCCTAACGAGGTTAATGAACGGAGTTACACAACTTACAAGAAAAGGTAAATTAGGCAGAGTAAGGTTGATATCCTTTGGGTGACCTATAGAGGCTTCTGAGATGAACTCTGATCTGATCCTTGGCGTCATGCCCATGCTCCTGCCATCCTCAGTCTCTTCCAAATCGATATACCAGCGGTATTCTCTGAAACAAAAAGCTTAGTTGATCAAAATCAAAATCAAAAGTCATTTATTCAAATTAGGCTGAGTGCCAGCACTTTTTGAACGTCAAAGTTCTACATAAAGACAGTCCCCCAAAACGCCCGCCCGTCACCACTTCCTATCAAAATGGTATTATCATTAACATTCACAGTTCGACTTCATCCACCGCTGGCCTTACTCAGGTTTTATCAGCTGGTGGCCGGTGGTTAATGATATAAATTATTTTCAATCTAACTCCATGTTTGAGAAAAATATGTAATTCATAAAATAATATCAGAGTACTTTAAAGAAGATCTCTAGAAAAGTTAACGTGGGGTTTCTTGCACGTTTTTCTCGATAGAGATCTACACTTTGAAACGTACAGCTTCATATCTTTGACAGACCGATCTTAACAACTCAAAAGTCTCTCAGCCTGTTTATGGTTTTTTTCTTTTTTTGGTTTAATAGAAATAAATTCTTTGAGTTTTTGAAGAAGCCAATGTTAGTAATAGATTTAAATAGTAGTTGATTGATTGAAAACTGTTAATAATTCTACAAGAATATTCATATTTTTCGCTTCCTGGGATTTTGTCGTAAGCAAGCTACATCTAATCTGACTACGGATCCAACGTCATCGAAATTCAGATTCTTAACTAGAATATTCAACACTTACTGGAACACGAATGGCCCGACCTCTGCCACCTTCAACTTATAGTCTTCTCCAGAGATGAACTTGTCAGCGTTGGTGATGTTGTACACGTAGATTGACAAGCGGGCGGCTGGGATCTCCTGCTGGAGTATATTGTACAGGATCGTGCCTTTACCTAGGCGGAGTTTCTGAAAAGATGCCAAAAACAAAGAAGACAGGTAAGAAAAGATGTGAAGACAGGATGGTAGGATTTTTGCGGATTGAGACTAACGAAATAACAGTTTGTTTAAACGTGTCCTTAATAATAACAATTAGATGATTCAGAGGAGGAGCTTGTGGCTTAATAATAACAGCCGCATGGGTCGATCGTCAAGGTTAGGTTAGTATATTACGAGTATTTATGATGTTGATTAATAAACAAATACTTAGTAAAACAAACTCGAGGCAGATTGTTTTGGCGTTACAAAATTTGAATATAAAGTGAGAAAGAGCGAAAAAGAAAAAAAAATGTTAAAATGTTGTCAATGCAGTAATTTATGCTCTTGGAAGTATTCATGTTCGATTTAATAATATTATAATAATATAATATTTATTTCAGACCAGAGTCCATAGTTTAAGATATTACAAACCAATATACACACACACTCAGAAATTAAAGAAACACTTAAACGTACATACAAAAACAGTCTTACTGAACATATTCAAATGACGGACGATGTGCCGTCATCCAAAGCCACATCATTGGACTATCCATTCTGTCGGCCACAATCGCAACCAAGCTGTTGGAGCTATCGCGCACTCACCGCATCAGGGATGATATTCGTGTCCACATTATAGAGTAAAAATCGGACACGCCACACTCCACGAACATCCCCGATGCACTGCAAAAGCGCGGTAGCCCCAACATTACTCTGAAGGCGTTATTATATTGGACCAGTCTGCATAAAGTTTTAATAAATAACATAGATTATACTCACGTAATTAACGATCGTATGTATGGGATCGAAGATTATGATCAATATTGGTATTAATAAGAACGCGATGCCTGTCAAAAATGTGGCCAGGATGTTGTCTGTAACAAACATTAGCATAGGTTTATTTATTGGACCCCCTACCAACATTATTTATTCAAAAGTCATTTAATCAAATAAGGCTGAGAGCCAGCCCTTTTTGAACAAAAAATAGTCCGCCAAAACGCCCGCCCGTCACCACTTCCTAGTGTTTCAGCTAGGCAAAGTGGCGTTACAAACACGATAGGAACGCATCTGTCTGTTAAGTTGGAAGAACTTGAATTTAAACAATACTTTAATAGTCTTAATTTATGCAAATTAATTAACATAACATGACTCAGGAAAATACTTTATTAGTTATACACTACACGAGTATGTGTGTATAAAAATGATTTATTTGCCAATTGTAAGCTACCACACTTCATTATTGCATCAAGAGAAAACTGAAAGATTCACGCATGAAATGAAATAAACTTGATTAGCCTCCAGCCATAGACGGGCGTGCCAACTTACACGTGCAAAATCTAACGTATTTATTTTATTTTATTGGAATCATCAAATGACTCCTCCCACTGTGGGCACAGAAGAAGCCTAACTAGTGATAAACTAGAAGCATAATAAAGAACTTATAGTACGTATTAACGAAATTTTTTCATAAAAAAAACTAAAAAGTATAAATTATCTTTAATTTCGGAAGTCGGTGTTTTTGGTTGTTTCTTAGTATTTTAACGCCGTCTTCCGAAATTAAATTTTATATTTTGTAGTTTTTTTTTTTATTTGGAAGCCGG
Organism: Mamestra configurata; assembly: GCA_002192655.3. Classification (NCBI taxonomy): domain Eukaryota; kingdom Metazoa; phylum Arthropoda; class Insecta; order Lepidoptera; family Noctuidae; genus Mamestra; species Mamestra configurata. The sequence goes on along the minus strand of NDFZ01004744.1, from coordinate 44,519 downwards.
TTGTATTTTTTGGAGAAAAAGTTTTTTATTTCACACTTTTTAGTGGTACACACCCACACCCACACCTAACACGACCACTGGAAAGTCACAGGAAAGCAAAACACGCAATTTTGTTTACTTGGATGATATATTTTATATTTCCTCCAGCTATTTTGATTTAAAAACCAAACTACTGAACCGATTTCGATAAAATAAATAAAAGAAAGAAAAAAATTTCAAATCGGGACATCAATGACGGAGTTATGAGGTAACAAACATAATAAAAAAAGATAAATACAAACGAATTGAAGTCGGTTAAAAATGTCTCACGAATGCATCCGGAAAGGCAATAAGGCAAGGTAAATATTTAGTGACATCCTTTGGGCGGCTATCATAATTCCAAATTCCAAATGGAATTTTCATTAAAGTTTTACCGATCTCGAGGATCTAAAAATGTTTTTAGTACTTACTTCGACTCGTTATCCGGCTGTTGATGGCTTCTCTTTTACTCAGGAGCACCATGATTGATGTTATCTTCAATAATTATTTTAATGCGTAATTTTATTGCTACTGATACATGTTGCTGCAAAGAAATATATTTTTTTTTTCAATTTATGATGGACACATTTTACACTAAAAGCTTTATTTATAAAAACTCTCCAACCATATAATATCTAAAATTAAACACTGAATAGTACTTTCTATAATTAAGACCATAGGCTTCTTAAAATAAATAAATTAAAGGATGTGTTGTCTTTCGTCACAACCGCGGTCACTTAGGGATAAACACGAAGTAAGTATAGGCCGAACTGTCAACACGTTCAAATAAAACGACATAAAAATGAAACCCATTAAAGATAAAAAATGTCTGATTTACCGTTTTACTAAAAGAGTTTGTACCTAAGTAAATTGTTACTCACGCATTTGTGTTGGTATTAAAAAATAAATGATTAATTATGAAAGCTACGGTTGATCTCATCCTTTTAAATCGTATATTACTAGAAAAGTACCTGGATGACCGAGATTTGCTCGGTTTTTTTTTTGGGTAAGTGTATTCTAAAAATGAAACCTAGCTAGATCGATGTATCGCCCCCGAAACTCCCTGCATACTAAATTTCATGAAAGTCATAAGAGTGTTTTTTGAGATTCAGATTATATATATACATACACATATACAAGAATTGCTAGTTTAAATGTATTAGATAGATATCATACACTGTCAATCACACTTACATGTTAAAAACTCTATCAATAAAGAGAACGTTAATTATTCTGACTTGACTTACGCACTAAAAAACACATAAAAAATAAAATAAATAAATATAAGTACTTAATTTAAATCCATAATTGTAAAGGTCACTCTAAACAAACACTTATTGTCCCGACACTAAAACACAAAAAAATATTGCCACTTAAAAAAACGTTTTAATAAAATCGTTGGTGTATATTGGTGACCATTCAGTATGAACTAAATAAATGGTCGCACGTACCCTGTATATATTATAATTTTTGTATTAAAACCTGAATAACGGCTGATAGCATAACTTAGGACTATGTAACGTTTAACAGAGCTGACTGATTGAGAAACAAACCAAAAATGCGATGGGAAATTATACGTATGCTTGCATTGTTTTCTTGGTTTAGCAAAACAAACGAGATCTTGGGAAGAATTTACATCAAAATAATAATTTGCATTTTGAAAGCCTTCGTTTTTGTATCTTACTTAATGGATGATGTAGGTAAGAATTGGGGAGCATAAAACCAGGTTCCTGACTTCCTGCTGGGAAACTTTTGAAAGGGAAACTACATATATATTCCAAAGGCACAAGGCTTCTAGGGCAAAGTGCGGGTAGGACACTTTCGAAACGGGGGTCACAAAGTTTAAGGACTTTATGGATCCTTGAGACTACAATAAGAATAATCATGTACCTACCTCATTGCTTACAGTTGACCAGTGAGTAGTTACCTACTACAGGTGGACAGAAGAATAAAAAAGAAAAACTTACTTTTTACGATTTACACACCAAAACAAATTACAATTGGAGCTTAATAAAATTATTAAAGACCGAGCCAAGGTTCGGTTTCGGCCCATAAATCTAGTTTCGGCCACTGTTTCGGTTTCGGTCAAAAAATGCGGAAATCTTCGGCTCTGCCGAAACTCAGTGTTCGTCACTGTCGTGCGTCGTTCGGCTAACTACGGGAGTGTTCGTTGCCTGTGATCGCCGCGATTAGTATCTTTGTTGATTAGTTAGATTTTTTTTTACAAACAGAACAATACAAGATCTCAGTAAATTAAAGTTAAACCATTAAAATCATAAGAATATTGTGATTAAAATTAGAATATTTAGACTCAGAAAAAGTTTACTCACAAGAGTAATTTTTTGACACCTTGTTTATTTATATTAATGTTAAAATGTTGAAATAACAATAAATGTATCATGATTAAAAATAACCAGGAAATTATGATTTTTATAGCATGTTAAATAAATTTAAACATGCTATATAAATAAAAATTAACTTTAATTTCAGAAGTCAGTGTTTTGGGTTGTTTCTTCGTATTTTAACACTTACTTCCGAAATGAGAGTTATTTTATACTCTGTAGTCTTTTTTTAGGGTTCTGTAGTCAACAAGGAACCCTTAGGAGACGCTTAGCGCTAGAAAGTTGAAAACGTGGCCGACAAAGTGGTAGAATAAAATCATGAAATACATTTTTTTTAGGCCCTATACATGAAGGCCTTCATGTAAAGTGGCGATGATTTATTTTTTATCGTCTAACTCATGTGGATCCCGTAGGATAGGTCGTTTAAAAAGATTGAGGGTTTGCTAAAACAATTTTTCCATCTAAGGATCCCTTTGCGAAATATTAAGCTTTAATTAAAGTGCTAATTTTTGTTAGAGTCAAGTGTCACCCCCTCTGCCAGCTAAACGTTTGGTTTTGGAGACGTGAAAAAATTCATGGTAGTAGCATATATAATGAATTTAAATGGAAAACTATCACTGCTAAGTAGGCTTTACAAGCTAACGAATAATAGTCGACCAACTTAAAAAATGGAAGTGGGTAAGTAAAAGATTCCTAATAATTTCATAGAAAAAGACTTTTAAAACCAAGTGCATTTGTAACTTTGTAATCTAATAATAGTGAAGTAAATTTTACTATTTTTTTGACATGATTCAAAAGACGGGTAACTACGGAACCCTACACTGTGCGTGGTCCGACACGCACTTGGCCGGTTTGTTATTTGGAAGTCGGTTGTGTTGTTGTTGATACCTTTCCGAATGGACAGTAGAGTCACTTTATTAATGTAATATTATTATTTTACTGAACTGTAAATGCTGACGTTCAAAAGTGCCGTTTAATGGCCTAATTGAAATAAACGTTTTGATTTTGACTTTGACTTTGGTTGTATTTTTTGTAAAAAAGTTTTTATTTTTCACTTTTTAGTGGTACCCCACACCTAACAACACTACTGTAAAGTCACAGGAATGCAAAATGCATTTACTTAGATGGCATATTTTTTCCAGTTATTTTGATTCCAAAATTAAACTGCTGAACCTATTTTGAAGAAATTTCTATGAGACCAACCGAAAAATATATCCTTTCATATATATATTTTTTTTTAAATCAGTTCATAAATGACGGAGTTATGATGAGGTATCGAACATACAAAAAAAACATACAACCGAATTGAGAACAAATTATTTTTAACCGACTTCAATAAAGGAGGTTTTTGAAGTCGGTTAAAAATGATTTGTATTATATGTTTCGGCCGAAACTGAGATCAGAAACGAACGTTCGGTTTCGGTTTCGGCTGAAAATCCTGTTTCGGTCGGACACTAAAAATAATTGCTTGCAACAATGGGAGGTCTTATCGCTAAAAGCGATCTTTTACAGACAACCTTTGCATGGATTTTACAGAAAATGAGGAAAAATACGTAGGTTTTCCGTGGTGGAACTTCAGAAGCGTTACAACAACAACCTATTTACCGGCTCTTACATTCTGAGAGCCGGTAAATAGGAGAAAGAGGTCAGATAGGCGTCAGTTGTTCAGCTGCATCTGAAACTATATTAAATCTTTTCTCCAGGATTTGAAGAGCTTCAATGACTCGGTGACTGGTGGTCGCCTGTTGATTCTGGCTCTCATGGATTGCAGTGGTTGGGAGTAGTGTGGTACACTTGCATTTTTAGAGGAGTCTTAAGATTTTTTTGACTCATCTTTGACAGCTATGTGTTTTTTTTTCGTAGTACTTAGTGTTGTTTTTGCAGTACAAGTGTAATAAAAAATTAAATAAGTAATTAAGGACGCAGTATCATGGGGTAAGGAAAAAGATAAAAGGTTCAATGGCCACCGGGTCCAGTACTGCTGATGTTTACAAGTCCAAACATTCTTGGTATAATTTATTGGATTTTTCTATAAGGAAAACTTCTGAACACAGACAAATGGCATCAAAAATGGTAAGTATGTATTTATGTAAATTTTCTGAAGTACAGTCAGGTACATTAAAATGATTTTGCGCGGGTTGTTCTCGTTTATCTACTAATATCATAAAACTTATACCCACCCTCAGTCACTCCACTGATGTTTACAAAGGAAGAGAGAATCCAGTTGAATACAAGAAATTACTGCATGCGCTGTTTACACCAAGAAACGTTTTAAAACAAAACATGTATAACAGACAGATCAAGAATGTTACGTGTGGTTTAGACCATGCAAGTCATTTATTGCTTCAATTTAATTGTATGCAATAGACAAGAAACTTGCATCATGTAAATGGGCCTTTACTATAGCGTGGTTGACCATGGGATACTAAGTATTGTAATGTTTTCCCACGGCTTTGCTCCCGTATCCTTTTCCCCAAGACCGTCTATTTTGCCGCACTCGGCGATATGGCTTTCCATCTAGAATTCAGTGTATGTGTGTGTGTGTGTGAGTAGAATTTCCATAACTGGATCAATACTTACAGAATATAAACAGAGAAAAAAATCTATATTTTTTCAACTCGATTACTCGAAAAACTGGCTCTTACCTACCGTGCCTACTTGATCCGCTTAGACTAGACCCGAAGAATAATACCTGTTTTTTCTGTTTTCATAGGCGTAACAATGACGATGTATCGTCAGACAGAAAAGTGTCGATTTAATGCTTGCACTACACAGTGTGAAATTTAAATAATGTTTGGATAAATAAATCAATAATAATGAAACAAGTTAGTACTTATTATTTTTGTATTACTCTATTAAATTATAAAAATAATAAGTACCTACTTACTTGTTTAATTATTATTGATTTATGTACGCTTTGTACTTTGTTTCGTAACAGTTTTTTTTCATATATCCATAATTCTCACAAATCTTATTTTTAATTTTATTTAAAATTTCCAAAAAAATATTTTTTTGGTTGGATCTGGTTCACACTGTGGCGAATGTGCAGTGTATTTGTACACAGTCACTGTCAGAGTTCAAAACTAATTTCAATTGACCTCTGCACTTCAGTTCCGTTCTTTTATTAACACAGGCCCACACTGTGGAATCTTTATTTTTTCGGTGCAGCCGGTATACATGACCGACGTGTACTAAACTTTGGCCACGTTGAGAACAAATTAATTTATACTTTTTACGTACTCTGTCCTGAGAAGGCCCTTCACTTGACATTGTGAATAACAAACTAACCATACATATTTTACTTTTTTATAATATCGGCACCCTTTATACCTTATCAGCTACTTGCAATTTTGTCTCGCTAGAAAGAGACAGAACCAGTTTGAAAAATAGATAATATGAGCCGCTTCGTCTGTTGTTTCCAAAAAACTGATTGAAGCGAGGTAAGAATAGCCAGAAAACTGTAGCTTAATAAAGATAGCTTTATGAATCTACATTTTTGAACGAAATCACTGACTACCAGGACAATTTATGTATCATGACAAAATAAGTTATTTAGAATTAAATATCACTGTGCCTGACTGTACAAATGGCACTGACTTGGTAGTAAAACTTCTGGTATTATTCTTGAGGTCAAGTCTAAGCCTGCGGGTCGAGTGGGCGCTGACCCACCGGTTTTAGGCACGCGAACGCAATGAAATGTAGGTATTTCCCACTCGTGCGGTGTACATCATATTTAATTTCTAGCCTCTTCATACTATTTATTTAGAATCTAAACTAAATTAACGAGGAGGTAACATTGGCATACCTACCTATAATAATCGTTGACCTAACGTTTAGATTATTATCGTTGTAGCGAAGTTGAAGTAATACAACTAAACGTTTCACAATAAACGCACACGGTATTTAATATATGTGTATTACACTAGCACTTCGCCCGCGACTTCGTACGCGCGGATTTAGTAGGTACTCCACAAACTTCAACCCTTTAACCTAACTCTTTTTAAAGGTAAGTTTTGGAAAATTAAGCACTACGATATCCATTCAACGGTCTCAGGATCAGCCTACTATTCACCCCGTTCACCCCGTCAGGGGTTGGTATGTAAAAATTGTTAGATCTGTTTCAAATATCCCACTTTTAGTTTGTTCGTTCAATTTCCACGTAAATTGAAGTAAGCAATAATGTGCTCCCCTAAAAACTTCATCACCCTTTTTCGCCCCTTAAGGGTTTTATTTAAGAAAAATCCAAATATTTGTTATTCTTATTTTTTATCTTAATCATTAATGCCGTGTTTCAACTTCATCGGATTTTTCTTACTTAGAGCATTTTTATACCCGTCGTAACTTTGAAACAAAAGGTCCAATTTGAATAATTTAAAGTGTTATTTACATGTACATAATCAGCCTAAATTATAAAAAATGTATTCATTTAAATGGATAAGGATTAATATCTTGCTATCAAAATCATCACTTTTTTTTTCCAACTGGACTTTGATTGAATAATTTTAACAAAAAGCGGTCATTGTAACTTAACCATAATAGTTAGACATATAGCTTCGCGGACTTTTTTCTAGGTAATAATTGGTTACTTTAAGTATGTAGTACATTATTCTTATGTATCATCAATAGTTTTGGCAGCGCATGCAAAAAAATAAATTGTATGACATTTTTTTCTGGTAACAAATATAGCCTATGTGACTTGGTGAAGATGTAGCTTTCTAACGGTGAAAGAATTTTTAAAATCGTTCGAGTATTATTTGAGTTAAATCGTAACGAACAAACAAATCTTTCCGCTTTATAATATTAATTTAGATTTAGATGTAAAACTAAGTGATTAAAAACTCGAACTCAAATGTAAATAAAGGTAATCTGGCAGGTATTATTAAGGGTTACTACATGATATTTGACTACTACAGATACTACAGATAGTCGGTCGATCCCATCGATCGACATCGATCGATGTTGATCGATTGGTACCGGGCTTTGGTTGATCGACGGGTACCGGGTGAGAAACAAGTGATAGAATACAATAGAACAGAAAACAGAACGCTGATCTATTGGTGTGGTAGCTTTGGCTGATCGAAGAAAGTGGTAGAAACTATAGATCGTCGTCGACTAATTCATTCTACCATCGATCGACGATCGATCGATTGGTGTGGTAACACCTTAAATAATTAAAATATTTATTAGGAATTCTGTCTACCTAGCAGGTCATACCACTACCAATACATAAATCTAAATAAATCTTTGTCAAGGTGGTGAATGGAATGACACAAAAGCTAAAAACGTTTGCCGATTGACGTGAATTTATATATTGCTTCGATAAAATATTTTTTTTACTAAATTTCCGCTAAAATAGTTATTTATGACTATATGACTACGTCTCGGGCTTACATTCGTCTACTCGTTTGTAAAAACCAATTTCCGCACGTGTGCCATACAACGTTTTTCAACATATTTGCGAGAAAACACTACATTATAGATAAAGAAACAAACTTTTAGTGTTCAGATATCAGTCGAAAAGTCGCAACAATGAATATATGAAAATAGCGCAAATTTGCAAATGGCGGCACGTGCGCGTGGTGAAAATTATAACTACATCTTTCGCCTCATGTTCTTTTTAGTATTAAAATTAGACAAACGCAAAAGCGCTTTCGAGGAGGTTTGATCATTCAGCTTATTTTTTTTCCAGTAATGTGAAACTCCTTGGTAGAATTCTTTTATTTTTTTAATTGCAATAAAAAAAAAACCGTAAAGAATACGCACGGCGCTATACAACGAAGAGTGCGGTAAAATAGATACTTAGATGAGAATACCTATTTTACCACACGTTCCATTGTATGGTTCGTAATTTTTAACTTTCGAACAATGTAAGAAAAACGAATTTACATGACTGTGTCAGGAGGAGATTTTGCTTAGTAATAAAGTTCCGTTTCGTCATTAAAATACATTGTTTCCGTCAACATGTCGTGGAATACACGAATATTATATCTACAATTAATTAAGACATTATGTTTTTTTTTGCTGTCGTTTGGAAAACAAGCAAACCTGGGGTCCTATTTTGACGTCTCACAACGATCATGATTCCATAATGAGAGAGAGATAGATCTATACAGGACGAATAGCACCATCCCTTCTTCATGACGGAAGCTTGATGACATTGGCACTTCGTAGTACTGCCCCTGACGATCAAGGCCGCTTAGAGACATGTGCAATACCCGAGGCAACATAAGTGTACCTATCTCAAGAATACATCATCTAATTGTACTTCGGGAAGAGTGCCCAGGAACTCCACGACCTCATCCCACCGGCACCTTCTACCATCGGACATTTAGACGCACTGCAAGTTACCATCCCTACCGTGTTGCTATTCCACCAATTCGCATTAAACGTTTCCAAACGTCTTTTATAATGCGCACAGCAAAGGAGTGGAACTCTCTGCCTGCGTCTGTGTTTCCGAACGCATACAACCCTAATCTCTTCAAAATTAGAGTGAATAGGCTTCTTATTGGTAAGCTCGCTCCATTGTCGACTTTGTCTCTGTCATCTATGACCTAGACGAGAGCTAACCCATCTCAAATAAAAAAAAACCCCTGGGTAAATGCACTCAAAAACCAGTTTAATGAAATGTGGTTCCCATGCTAACACCAGTAATTCTGCCAGGGTTACGGAATAGTTCAAAAGAGCATTTTGAAGGAACACAGGTGGGTCTTGAACCGACTTCAAAAAAAGGAGGAGGTTCTATGTTCGACTGTGTTTTTTTTTAAATGTATGTTCTCCAATTTCTCCCCCATTTGTGGACCGATTCTCGAAATATTTTTTTTATTGGCCCCATTGACACCAATTCAGGATCTGATGATGGAATCCCAGGGGAATCGAGGGCAACCCTCAAATTTTAAAGGTATTAACAATATTTTGTTTTTCATATACTGTCTAATGCAATTCAGGTAAATGTGCCTGGTAATCAATATCTCATCTTGCTGAGCTGATAATGGAAGATACTTATAAGTCAGGGTCTAATGCTGAGATCCCAGGAATAATGTTTGTTCAGCGATATTTTCGCCAATTGACCTGAATTGAAACTGACTTGGATGATTCTTTTGTTGTTTGGAAGAGTATTTTTCCAAACTGGACTGCGGAGGTAGGCAACGGAACTCTTCAAAAAATGATACCATATCACCCGGGATTGCTGAAATCGCATGTCTGTTTATTGTTTACACCAGTTCATAAAATAACATCAAACTGGTATGCTGTGAAGGGGTACGCAGATGCAAACAAGTCAATCTTAATTAACATGTTTTTGGGGGTTATCTATTAGGGTTCTTTATTGTTTATAAACCGATCTTGATGATTCTTTTTGCGTTTGGTTTAGTTATAGTTATATTGCATTTGCATTGGACCTGTTCAAGTACCGGAGCAAAGTAGATATTTAACTATGAGCTAGTCTGGACTTGGACTGCGAAGGCACATAAAGTAATTCCTTAACGGCAAATAGTGCAAACACTCATTATGGGAATAATGCCACTTAGTTGTAGGGTGCCATCACTAAAAAGTGGAAAATAAAAACTTTTTACAAAAAATACAACTGACTTCCAAACTGAACTCTACAAAGTATAAAATAACTTTAATTTCGGAAGTCGGTGTCAAAAACCAAAAAAATAAACCAAAAACACCGACTTCCGAAATTAAAGTTATTTTTAGTCAGTAAGAGTCTGACACACCCTCCCGCTCCTCTAGGAGGAGGAGGGTCATTTGATGATTTACCATTCAGAAAAAAGGAAGGGAAGAGAAGAAAGAGGAAAGAAAACTATTTTAATTGAGAAAGAACAAAAATATTGATAAATTAACAAACCTTTCTTGACAAAACCAATAAGTAGATTGGTTCTGTTTTTTAGTGCATAAGTACCTAGTTTAGTAGTATCTAGATTATGTTAAAAAAAAGAAAGAACTCACTGCACTTATTGTTTTCAATCAACAAAAAACTCTTGTTAGAACAAAAACTGTCTGAATATTTTTTAAATATTGTAGAGTACTTCACAACTCTAATTGCAAAAGCCCAACTACCTCAACTGAGTTTTTAGGAACATTGAGGCTTATTTTATTCAGTGTGATGATTGCACGTAGGTACCTATGTCTCACAAGATATTTGTTATACCCACATAGATGGTGTCTGTTCATTATAAATTCTTCAGGGGTTATTAGTAAATAAGTAGTTATGATTATGGTTATATAATATTATTTAAGTATTAGTAATTATAATACTTTTTATTTATTTTCCTCACACACTTATTTACAGTTTTAAATATTAAAAAAAAAAAAAACATTTCAAACTAAATATTTATATTATTATTATTAATTTTATTTTTGATTGATTTACCTGAAATCGTGAAAATATCCAGCTGTTCCTGACATTTTCAATTTAAATATAAGTACTGCTTTACGTACCCACATTTTTTTTAAAATTATGATTGGTAAGTTCGCGCTTGACAACAATCTCACTTGATGTTAAGCGATGATTAGGTCGTCGATGTAGTACACTTGCCTAGAAGCAACCACTTCAGTCCTCACTTGAAGACTCGCAGGTGATAGCTATCAGGAAACACAGACTCCGCCAGGGTTTTCCAACCCTAAGTTATACGCACAACAAAAGGGTGAGATCGCCCGGAGGATACGGTGGAACATACGGTGGAGGTCTGCCCTGCCAGGGTTGCGAAAATTCAGAATCAGAATCAGAATCAGAATATCATTTATTTGCAAATACGGGTAATACAAGGTGGGTAGTAGTAGGTTTACATAGAGTTCTGCCATATTTCACCATTCGGCATGCAAACATTTTCAGTATATAACACTGTTAAAATTAAATTCTTATTACATTAAATTAATTACCATGTCATTCTCATTAAAGCAGATTATTAAAATTCAAATTTTCATTAAAACATTGGCTTAATTATTACATTATACTTAAATTTAATATAGTAAATTTAAATTGTCAATAAAAGTACGTAAGAAATAAAAAATCGTGGTCCGAAGATAACTATACAAACAAACATTAAAATTCCAGGTCATAGACAATACACCAATTCAATAAATAACAATAATTCATTAAATACAAACAAACATTAAAATTCCAGGTCATAGACAATACACCAATTCAATAAATAACAATAATTCATTAATTAAAAATTCGAGGTGGTATTTATTTATTAAAATTGTCCGTTAAGAACTCAGTTACACTGTAGTATGCTTTATCTGTTAATAATTTACGAAGTCTACTTTTTAAATGCACCGTATTCAAGTCTTTCCAAGTACTTGGCAATTTATTATAAACAACTGGGGCCATGCAGTAAATACTTTTGCGCATCATAGTGGTTTGACACGGTACATTACATAATTTTGAATTGTCACGTCTATTTCTTGGGTATAAATGGGCCATACGTTCAAAACGATTTGGATTGTTCTTCACAAACATAACTACTTCAAGAATATAGATACAAGGCAGTGTTAATATGTTGTACTGCTTGAAATACGGCTTGCAACTGTCGGTGGTTTTTAGTTTAAACATTGACCGGAGACAACGTTTTTGTGCCTTAAATGCTGTCTCTTGATCGGTGGAGTTCGCCCAGAAGATGACACCGTAGCGTAAGTGGGATTCAGCTATACCGTAGTAAGCCACAAGAAGTGTTTTTGTATCTACTATGGAAGATAATCTATATAAAGCATATGCAGACGAACTCAATTTTTTGCACAATATGTCAATATGTGCTTTCCAGTTTAATCTGCAGTCTATTTGTAATCCTAAAAATTTGGTATCCGTTACTTCCTCAATATCGTCATTTTTGTAATGTATGTGAAGGTTAGGTACACGAGGCATACGTTGTCTAAAGTGCATTATCTTAGTCTTACTTAAATTTATATTCAAATTATTTTTATCTAGCCATTTAATTAAATTGTCAAGAGAATTGTTTATGTCCGTTTCATATGTATTTACGTTTTTACAGGGGATCGTAATGGTACTATCATCAGCAAACATAGTTAAAGGGTGTTCAATGGACGTGGGCATATCGTTAACATATAATATAAATCCCAACGGGCCCACAACGCTTCCCTGTGGAACACCGAATGTAATTTTACGTTCCCGTGATCGAGCTATCTCTTCATGTTTATTAATTACATTGATGCGACTAATTTCGGTTATCTGTGTTCTGTTTTCTAAATACGATTTCATTAGTTCATGCACGTTGCCTCTTATGCCGCAGGCTTCTAATTTATTTAACATTGTATTATGATGGACATAATCGAAAGCCTGCGTCATATCACAAAATATGGCACATATTGACAATCGTTTATCCACATTTCTAATAATCGGAAACAAAAAGTCATAAATTGCCATATCGATGGTTCTATGCTGCCTAAATCCTTTTTGTTCTTCACATAATATTTTATTCTTTTCAATGAAGTTGGCTAACTGTTTGCAAATGTACTTTTCGAATACTTTTGAGATGACTGATATGAGTGAAATGGGCCTATAATATTCCATCAATTCCTTATCTACTTTCTTAAATAGAGGTTTAATTATGGATATTTTTAATGCTTCTGGATATATACCCGTACATATACTGAGATTGATTAAGTGACTCAGATGACTGCATATCTCGACTGACACTGTCTTTAGTATCTTAGTGGCAATCCCATCAAAACCTACACTACCAGTGTTTTTCAATGACATTATTATTTTATGTATGTCGTGTGGTGTGCTGGGTGCCATAAACATTGATTTATGACTTCTTGATGTAATGGATGCTTTTGGTTTATATTCAGCATCTAATTTTGGATGAATTTTGTCAACAAAAAAGTCATTAAAAGCATTAGCGATATCCATAGGTTTGTAAATAGTACGATTACCAATTCTTAGTTTTTCAATTTGCTGTTTAGGGATATTGTTTTTTGTCTGATTAATTATTTGCCATGTAGTCTTTGATTTATTTTCTGATTGTTGTATTTTGTGATTATTCTGTGCTTTCTGTGTTAGTTTAATAATTTTATTATATAATTTAGTATAAGTAGCAAATTTATTTTTATTTTCGTGGTTAGGATTCAATCTATATTGCCATAAGAGTTTTGTTTTTTTCTTACTGCACAATTTAACACCATTTGATAGCCATTTAGGTTTATTAAATGTGTTGATTTTGATTTCCTTGAACGGGAAGCATAGATCGTAGAACAATTTAAACGTGTTGATAAATTCATTATAAGCCAAATTAGGATCTTCAGTAAGATATATCTCCGAAAATTTGAGACTGTTCATACATTTTTTAAATTTCACTATATTTTCGTTGCAGTAATCCCTTCTAGTTATATGCCAGTATTTTATTCTACATACAGTGGGTACTGGACATTGAAGCAACTGTGCTGTATGGTCTGACAATGCAAACTCCAAGACGTCTGTTTTCACAGTCTTTTTAAAATTATGCACAAAATTATCGATACAAGTCTTACTAGCCATTCGAGTCGGTTGTTTAAGAGCAAGTTTTAAGTTGTAATTTAGTAACATACACTCCAGTGCAACCGAATTTCGATTCGGTTTTAAAATATCGATATTAAAATCGCCTGCAATAACAATATTCTTATTAAGCCGGTTGGATACATCTTTGAGTAACAATTCAAGTTTATTGAAACATTCAGTTATATTCTTAGTATTTGGTACTCTATAGAGACATATGACTATCAATTTATAATTAATTAGCTCAATACCACAACACTCAAAAACCCCCGGTGATGACAATCTAGCTATTTGAGGTATTTCTTTCCATTGGTGACAATTATTAATAATAATACATGCACCCCCTCTCTTTTGATCCTGTCTGCTATAACATGCAGCCAAACTGTAGTTTGGTATACATAGGTTTTTCTCGAATCCCTTCATGATGAAATGCTCGGTAATACATACTACATCCACATTTATATTTTTATCACAAAGTTCATTTAAGCATACCGTAAGTGCATTTGATTTATTTAACAAACCTGCAATATTTTGGTGTATTATGCTGATATATTTACTGGAGAAAAAACAGTTCTTTTGGCTCATTTATAGTATTGAGCGTATTTTCTTCTAAAATTTCCAGTTGAAGGTTGTACAAGTCTTCAAAGATAGTTTTCATGGCGTAGTCTTTTAAAACTCCCGATCTTGTATACGTAGAAGGATGATAACTTAGGTTTAAATTAGAGTCCAGAATATATGAGTATTGATGCGTAATATTGTCCATACATAGCATGTTGTTGAAAATTTCCAGTCGTGAATTATATAAAATATTGAAATTATTGTTAAATTTAAAAGTTGGCAATGTAATAATTATATTTGTGTTCTTTATATCCGTCAAAGTGTTTTTCATGTATGTTATTATATCAAAGTAACATTTTGTAGTTTTAAAGTCTTCCTCGCCGATCATAATTATACAGAAATCATTTTTAGTGTAATATCTGAGTTTTGACTTTATATCACGTAAAAGATGCATAATACTCACGCCCGGTTTAAGATAATGACATATTTGATATCTGTCTTGAAAATAATCTTCTGCTAAACTTAATATATTCTTGTTCGTTTTATTAGTACTCAAAATACATAGGTTATTTTTCTGCTTTGTAACTTGCGCATTCGCAGCTTTCGTCGCCATCTGTGGACTGGAATGTGTACTAATATTTTGCTGTTCGTCATCACTTTTAGTTACTTTTTCCGTCATTGTTATGTCCGAAACAGTTTGCGTTTCTTTATTTTTACATCCCGCGTTTTTTGAGTGGTTTTTCACCATTTTTTTTGGTGTTGGAGATTTAGATGTACTAGCTATTTGTTTATAGAGGGAATTCTTCCGGCTTAGATTTTCAATTTCCTTCTTTAGGTTTGCGTTTTCAAGGCTTAATGTGTCGATTTCATCATTTGCACCACATAATTTTATTGTAAGCTCTTCAATTTGCTTCTTTAATTGAGTAACTAAATCAATATCATCATCCGATAAATCTGGCATACTGCATACAGTGCCATCTAGTGCGTAGTTTACAACACTATCATCCATATCGGAGGTCGAACGCGCACGCGCGCGTCTCACGGTGATGTTTTTGGTTTCACTCATATTTCAGCTATTTGTCGCTAGATGTCTGTTAGCTGAAGTCGATAAAACAGTTCTAGGCTTTAGTTCAGCTACTGTCCGCATGAAGTGCTGACAAGAAGTTTAAATTGTAGAAAAAACCGTCATAGATCTCTTATTGTTCACTATAGTTTTATCAAAATAAAGAGTATGTAATGTCACTGCATACAATGAACACAAACTTTACCGATGCGATGTCGAATTTTTCGTGGTATTATTCGGTAGAGTTGTATTTTTTACTTTTAGCTGTTTATGCACTGTCACTTTGTTTATAACGTTTGTTCATATCTAAACTGAGATTGTTCTTCAAGATAACACTTGTACGATACATTGGTTGGTTAATGTTCACTTTAACTCACAATACGTTATTGGTAACTTAGTATTTTTATTTAAATCAATTTATTAAAAACTTTCGGCGAAAGACTCAGTGTTTACACGACGGCAGCGCCATCTCCATCTCCAAAATTGTTCGAAGGAGTCACGGCGACCCTGGAACGCAAAGGGCATTTGGAGGATCACGGATGAGTTTTAGTCAGTAAGAGTCTGAATCAATTGAAAATGAAAAATGAATTTTACATGCTAAAAAAACGGGTAAGATGTCCACCACGTACCTACAAAAAAAAACAGTAAAAGTAGTGTTCATATTCAAGAGTAGGTTAAGTACATAGCCAGTAATTAAAAAATCAACCTGTATATGTATGTCAAATTGTTTAATTTAATAACAGAGTCGATGAAGGTAAATAAAAAACGTCCTTGAATTATTTTGAACAATATTAAAAACATTAGGTGCAGTGAACATCAAATACACAAAAAACCAGCCAAGTGCGAGTCGGACTCTCGCAAAATGTGTTCCATATACTAAACTGAAAAAAAAACACGTTATTTGTACGGGAGCCCCCCCTAATCTTTAATTTATGATTTGATGTTATAGCGGCAATAATTTTATTTTATTTTCACAGAGTGAAAATTTCAACTGTCTACCTATTACGGTTCTTGAGATACAGCCCGCTGACAGACAGACGGACGGATGGACGGACTGACGGACGGACAGCGGCGGCTTAACCCTTCGGGTACGGCACCCTAAATACAAGGATTTGCAAACATGTTTATGAGAAGACGTTTGTTGACGTCATCAAGGGCAAGTTTTATCAATAAAACTGAAGGATAATAATATATAAAAAACCAGCCAAGTGCAAGTCGGACTCGCGTGCAAAGGATTCCGAACGAATTGCTATATATTATTTTATTAAATTTTAACTTACTTGTAAATCATAACCTTCTTGATGTTTTCCTGTAATCTATAGATGTTCATTAATCAATTAATCAAATCATTTATTTGCATAATACAGATTGATAAAGGTGTAACAAATAATAGTCGATATAAAAACTGTATTATTACCAGATAGTGTGCAAGTTAATAGGACTTTAGACTCACAAATCAAGTAATTCAGTAGTATAGCAATAGATTCAAGTTCAAACATAACACCATTATTACAAATTAAAATGTTAGATGTAATAAATACATGTCATATTAAATTATCATAGAATGTCGTAATGTCAGATTTATTAAATACAGGTCATATTATTATTAAATTATCATAAATGTTATACTTAATGTTAGGTTGATTACCATTATTCTGTATAAATTGTATCTGTATTTTATAACCGACTTAAAAAGTGGAGGCTCTCAGTTAGACCCGTATGTTTGTCCGCAATTTCCTCGCATTTGGCGGAACCGATTTTGATGCGGTTTTCAGTAAAGTATTTGTTACATTTTGGAAAAGGGTTGGTATACAACAAATGGATACCCCGTGACGTCGTCCGCATGGATCCGTTATTTTTAGCAATAAATCTGGTTTTACGCAACTGATTGTATACGGTGTTCATCAATGGGCTGTGACGGCAACAGCCACCTCTCGATATCACCGCAACCACGATTGCCTTGGTCACCGTCACTGGAGCTATGGAAATGTACCCATCATAATCTTCAAGACACACGCTTTCCTGTGACTTTCCACTAAAAAGTGCAAAATAAAAAAAACTTCTATACAAAAAAAAACAAACGACTTCCAAAAAAAAACATAAAACAACTTTAATTTCGGAAGTCGGTGTTAAATACGAAGAAAAAAAGACACTGACTTCCGAAATGAGAGTTATTTTATACTTTGTAGTGTTTTTTTGGGAGTTGGTTAAATTTCAAAAAAAGTTTTTTTTCTGAATTGTAGAATCAGTAGAATGGTCAATTTTCATCTATTTTATTTAATACCTTCAGAATGGAATATTTTAAAATTATAAAAATACCTATTAGACCCTTATCGATGAGCTCTTTTATTTGATAGCTGACACACACAGTTTGAAAAACTTTTTTGTTAATTTTCTAATTTGGCTCCAAAAATACCTTGTTCTAATTGTTTTCGTTACGCGCCCGTTTTTGGGTCACAGGAGATTACATGTGTACCAAATTTCAACTGAATCGGTCCTATAGATACGGAGAAAATCGGCTGTGACAGGCGGACAGACAGACAGACAACAGTGATCCTATAAGGGCTCAGGTTTGCCATACAGAGGTCGGAACCCTAAAAAGATTGACGTATAGTGTTTTTTTAACCTTTTTTTTTTTGTAATTTGCCTTAAATAAAGGTGCTTGTACACGGTGCATGTAGCTGGCGTATATTGAGGCACTTGCGCAGGTTATATGCTCCGTGGAAGCGACTACACCGTGTTTGTACAAGGTGCAAGTAACTAGCACCATAGAGTAGAGTAGAGTGGGGACTCCTTTTTCCTCACATACGACTCCCATTCGGTCCGTTGTGCATAGGTGTCCTGTCTAAGTTAGCCAGCCTTGCTCCGCCCAGAAGCACAGAAATTTCCTGGGAGCTTCACAGGCTTCGCGGAGCGACCTCACGGTTCCGAGGATTTGTTCACGTTGGGTAGTCACGGCCTCGCATTCCAGGATGACGTGGGCGGCTGATTCTTCGGCGTCAAAGCAGCCCCTGCAGAGTGGGCTGTCCGTGGCGCTTACGTTAAAGACATGTTTGTTAAGGGGGTAACTGTCCCTATTATTTTTCTGAGGTTATTTCTACTTAGGCTGAGAATTAGTTTTGTTAGTCGGGGATGTAGACTTGGCATTGTCATGGTAGTGTTAGGCTCGTATCCATTTTGGGTACGTGCCTGGCACCACCATCTCGGAATCGTCTTTTTGCAAGTTCGTCCGCGGCGTCATTGCCTAGGGTCCCTAGGGGTGCACTGTGCCCCTTGATCCAATGATTCTGTTAGACAGCATTATACTCTCCAGGGCCAGGTGACACTCAAAGATTAATTTGCTATACGTTTATTTGTTTTTTAGGGCTTTGAGCACAGCAAGCTGTCAGATACGAATCTAATTGCGTAGTTGTGTATCCTTAGGTGCTTTACGGCTGCTGCGGCTTGTGTTAGGGCGACACACTCGCATTGGAATATCGAGCTGTGTTTGCCTAGTGGTAGGTGGAAGTTAATGTTGAGGTTTGAGGAGTGTACGCCAGCCCCTGAACCCTTTGGAGTTTTTGAGCCATCTGTGTAGATGCGTACTTCATCGACTCCTGACTTTCTTGTTGTTTGTATGCTACTAGCTCTTGTTGTCTTGTTATCCTATCTCACGGTCCAGGATGCCTGCGTATTCGCAGTATGGTTCTTGCCCCATATGCCCAAGTGCATAAGCCAAGTGTACAAGCACCATAACACTTGTTCAAAACAATGTTTTTGGCAAGTTTAAACTAAGTAATGACTTCATCGCGCGTTGCTAAAAACAATTTTTAACAATTTCTATGCAATGGACTATGGATTGTGGTTTATCATTAATTTGAAAGATAATTTTGTTAGCTTGAGTTTTTGTTAGCTGAAATTAAATTAATTTTCTACCTTAATTTAGGGAATTATTGCAATAGGTCGAAGTTGTAATATGAAATATGTTTTTTAACCGACTTAAAAAATGGAGGAGGTTCTCAATTCGACTGTATGTTTTTTTTTTTGGTGATATCTGATGATGGGATCCTAGCGAAATCGAGGGCACCCTCAAATTTTAAAGGCACATACAATGTTTTTGACTTTTTTTACTTTCTAACGCAATTCAGATAATTGTGCCTGGTAATCAACATATCAGCTTGCTAAGCTGATGATAGAAGGTATAAGTTTCCGGACTTATACCTTCCATTATTATTATTATTATTATTATTTCATTATTTGATGCTGGGATCCCAGGAAAAATGTTTGTTCAGCGATATTTTGGCCAATTGTCAACCAATTTGGTTGATTCTCTTTTTGATTGGAAGAATATTTTTCCAAACTGGTACAGTTTCAATTTGGTGAAGATTTGATGAAAAACTTCGGAGGTGGGCAATGGAACTCTTTCATAAATGATAGCAAATCTCCCAGGATTGCTGAAATCGCATGTCTGTTTATTTTTTATAATAAATCAGTCATCTCTCATCGAAGTGCATCGCTGATGCTCTTGTATACCTTCGAGACATGGGACTTGCTCAGATGAAGCTGTCGAGCGTTAGTACGCTGAGACAATCCTTGCTGGATTAGGATGACGATTTGAGCGGCTTCTATAAGTGTTTTTTCCATTTTCTTTTAGCTTCAGTGGTCCCGGTGACGTGAAACATTGGACTGATGACCACAGACACACACACCATTACACACCTTATATACAATATAGTGTGTAATGGTGTGTGTGTGTGTGTACACACATATATATATGACCAATATAGTGACCACATGGTGTACAATATTTTTTAATTTTTTGTTGCATTTCTCTCCTTTTGTCATTCGTAATTTATAATTTAACTATTTTATCTTAATGTAATGAACAATGTCTAAGATTGTATTTATTTTGAATTGGGCGTTGATAGCTGCGCCACAGTATTTTACTTTTGTAGCTATCTTCGTCTTTCATGTGTAATGTGTAAACTTAAGTTGTTCCAAATAAACTTTTATTATTATTTTATTATAATTTTCATAAACGATCATTTTTTATAGGGTTTCAGGACTAAGTACTAAAAATATTATTGAAGTCTTTTGTTTTTACGTTCCATGACATAAAGTAAATAATCTTTTATGATAATGAAAGAGGATGAAAGCCAACAAAATTACCTTTCAAGTGATATACCATCTATAGTCCATTGCATAGAAATTGTAAAAAATGTTTTCAGCAACGCGCGATTAAGTGATTCCAGTTTATTGCTCGCGAGTGTAGATGCGGCCGGTGTTTTCTAGCTTACTACTTTTAGAAGAAACACCGAAACAAACTCAGAGGTCAAAGTCACTTTTAAAATCCAAACAATCGAACCGATCAAATCATTTGAGAACCACGTACGAGTAGGTGAAAGTTCGAAGTGGTCTTTTGAGGAAAGTACCTATTATAAAAATTTGAGTGGACCTATCCAGACAGTGAAAAAAATTGTCAGTTATCGTGAAGCTCAGCTTAGAACTTTAAGGAGCTCAACTGAACGCGATTACGACGTCAAAACCGAGTTCAAGAGCTTTTAAGCTAGAATAAAATTTGTGTCATGCTGTGGCGAGGGAAACACCAAGCAAACGAATCTATTTAGGTCTACGTCATATCACAACGAATTTAGTAGCCAATCAAAATCACCAGGGAACCGGAACAAGACACAACACTATCATGTAAATCTTGCTTTGGTCACAGCAATGATAACACATGATAAACTCTTAAAACGCGCCTTAGATGTGCTGGTCTCGTTCAGTTATCTCTGGAGTATATATCAGATCAAATAATCAATGAAGTCGTAATCAGTATTTTCCATGGAGCGTGTACCCATCCGAACTCTGCAACCCAGTAACTGAGTAACCCCTGGATAGCCCTGTCGGCGGGACTAGTCAATGGTTGAAGAAAGATTAATCAATGGTTGTTTGTACGTATGTGAACACCATGTTTGATATTCCTATTCAGCAAATGAATTAATTTACCTCTACTGGCATTACTTTGGACCCATAAGTAGTATACCTATTAGTTTTATTGTAGGTGCATCGTCCTCTCATGGAATTATTAATTAATGTTTAGGTACCATATTTTGAAAAAAAAAGTGTGGATAGATTAACTATGGAGTTTATTCTCCATTCTTCTGTATAAGAAAGCAAGTAAGCAAGGTTTGTACCTTTATAAATGGACAATACAGTCACTTTATTATATATAGGCACTTGTCCCACCGCCGACGAGAAAGCGATAAGCTATCGACTATTTTCTCGCTGGGCAAACGGACTAAAGATATACCGTGTGAGTAAAAGAAACACACATTAATAGTCGATAGCTGGCTGTTCACACTGCGGGCGAGAACTCTCTTTCCACTAGTTTATCAAAGCGACGAGAGCTCTCAAATATAATGTACTCACTCAACGATTCTCGCTTGCCGGTCAGAGTTCACGCCGAGAGACCAACAAGCAGTAATTTCTACCTATAGTGATGATCTGAGTGCCACCTAACATAATTATTATGAATTCAGCGCTTCGTAGCGCGTGCAAGTTTGCGCAGGAATGTATCTCTCGGCCGGGCGCACAAGAGCACTCGCTTATAGCCGAGCAACAAAGCTATCGGAACTTCACTCGCGCATCTCGCTGCTCGCTTCTCACTGATCATCGGAGGTGAGTCAAGTGCCTTACATATTTTTTTATTTAACTGTAGATGTCGACTTCAGAAATGCCTTTTAATGGCCTAATTGAAATTAACGATTTGTCTTTGCCTTGACTAGTGGTCAATTTTCGTGATCACACATCTTTAAAATAAACTTTGCTTGCCTACAAGTATTTTCGTAAAACTCATTAGGGTATTGACAAAAAATAAAAATCAGAAAAGGTGTCAATAATTTAATATTTACAATAAAAAAAATCTTAATTTTATATCCCTATTTTCCTAATATTGTCATTTATTGTGGCTGGTATTTTCATTATGTTAACGCAATAAAGAGTTATTTTCTAACATAACCCACAATAAAGACATGGCTCCAGACCAAAATAAGGTGCTATTCGTCTTTAGAGAAGTTTTTCATGTACCTAGGACATTGTAGCAAAACAGCCGGTCGATTCTGTAAACATGTCGAAGTGAAGGCTTGGGTGAAGTGATCACGAGGTGAGCTGTCAATCCATATAATCACACATCTTGATTATATGGATTGACAGCTCACCTCGTGATCACTTCACCCAAGCCTTCACTTCGACATGTTTACAGAATCGACCAGCTGGCTCGAGCCCATGAGTGTTGATTTTGATTTCTCTTTTATTTAAAGGTTCGGAGTGAAATGAAATTAGGTATAGCCCCTCTCATTGTTTATGCTATGTTATACATCGAAATCCACAACGTCTGCGGATTATTGCTAATTAATTAAGTTCACGATGTAATTTTAGTTATTTTTGGTACTTACCTATCACCAATACTTTTTAGAACCTATATGAAACTATTGCTTCATTTCAATCTACCTACACCTTATACCTTAAAACATTAAGCAGTCTCTCTCTGGTAAGAATCAGGCAACTTAATACTAAGGGCACAGTCAACAGCACGTCAGGGATTTCCATGTAATCAGGGCCGCCTTTACCCGGGGGTGCAAGGGGTGCAAAGCCCGAGCGCAGAGTCCTAGGGGGCGAATCTCGACCCTGACTAACCCAGTAGTCCACACAACGACGAAGAACGAAGAAGCAACTCATATTTTTGTGCGAATGGAAAAATTTAAATAGGTGCATGCTTTATCTTCGCTTTTAGAAGTTAGTAAGTACTTATATTCCGTACCGAATACGGAATATACTAACTTTTGACGTTCGGTTCACAACCGGTCTATTTTTGTCTCACCGTGTAAACTTGGGCGAAGAATGTATGAAGCGAACTGTCTTTGCATCTTGTTTATATGGATTGACACCTCACTTCACCTTAGTTTACACGGTGAGATGTTGACGGAATCGCACTGCTGTTTTGCTAGCGCCATCACTGCAAGCCTTGCATTTTATTTGCTGGTTGTCTAGCCTAGCTAGCACTATCGAAAGTCTTAAGTATGTACACTGTACAGCTATTTTGTCATTTGCCCGTAACAACATCGGGATATATTTAAATTCCATCACAAACAGTTTTCAATAGATGGCGTTGGTTTATCTTTTCATAAGCGGTTGAGTGGTCAAAGTTTCTATTATATTTATCTTCTCGCCACCATAAGCGTTGCTTTTTCTTCTGGCACAGATCCAGTGGCAGTACAGCAGCCTTGCTGAATGTGTTAGAAGGAGAAGACCAGCTACTCCTAGAACAACTTGCACTCCCAGTACAATGTAGGGAGCGTAGATGTGGATCATCCTAGCGCTTGCTATTTGTTCGTCTTGCATTTTAGGCTGTACCTGGAAAAAGGGGAAAAATTTAATGGTCTACATTTATTTAAAGACGAGGCTAAATACATTAACATCACTAAGTAGCTAGAGTGGGGTTCTGATAAATCTTGCTTTATGGCAGGCGCTAAAATAAGATTAGCATTAGAACAAAATTTAATATCAAACTTGTAGCAAGATACCTACCTAATGTTGTAAATTATCGTAGGTATGTAAAGCACTGCTATTTAGGAGGAATTAATTGACTCCAAAATACAAGCATTCCTTGCCTAGTTTGTGGTTCTGAGGTTTCAACTAAAACCCATAGTTTAAAATATGTACACAACAATTTTGTACACAAGATTTTGAACACAGATAAACTACGTACCTATAATTCTAGATTGTTTAGCTATTGTGTGTAATTTGAAGTAATTAGATCAATAAACATTATTATTTATTATTAAATAATCAATCAACTGCATTAAGGAGCTAACTTTAGGGACAGAGAATTTATTGATAAAGACTTCATGCACGACGGTGCAAATGCGCTTTTATGCGTACGGTAAAGCGATAACATGGCAAGTGCAAAAACATCAATATTTATATATATAAAATTCTTCCGTTACTGACTGACAGACAATGCTCAGCCGAAACTACTGGTCGTCGAAAGCTGAAAGGCATGTAGGT
This sequence comes from Mamestra configurata, assembly GCA_002192655.3. Lineage (NCBI taxonomy): Eukaryota > Metazoa > Arthropoda > Insecta > Lepidoptera > Noctuidae > Mamestra > Mamestra configurata. The sequence goes on along the minus strand of NDFZ01004744.1, from coordinate 19,996 downwards.
TCCTCGGGGAGTGTCACTAAGACAGGATTTCCCGAAATTTCTACGGGAACTGGAAAAAACGAGATATGCGCGTACGAAGTCGCGGGCAAAAGGTAGTATGTATATAAAATATAGTTTCAGTACTAAAGCTGTTGTCGGTCATGTAGTTTTTAATTTAGTTTGTAAGCCCTGGCTGGGGGCCTTAAATTCATTTGAGGCCACCACAGGATAGTCCGGTTAAGCAGTAACCAGCCTTAGTGTGCTGAACTGCGAGTGGCCAACGTCAAAAAAAAAAAAAGCTGTTGTCTCGCTTTATAGGTGCATAGTTTTATTCGGTTTTGAGAGCACGTCTTGTCTTGTAAGCGAAGGCTTAAACAAACTACAAAATCCTGACAACGGTTGCTGATGATGAGGTTGCCTCAGATAGAAGATAGCCTGAGAGCAAAACTAAAAAAGATACAGAAGATACTTCTTCTTTATCTTTAAAATAGAAACTCACAATCTTAAAGTAGCCAAAAGGCACGAGCATGTCGGAAAACCTGCTAATCTTGGAGTTGAAGCCCACGTCGCGCATCATCACGTTCACTTGCACCGAGAACTTCGTCTCCATCACCAGGCCGATTATCTGGGGGAAAGAAGTTAAAACTGAATGATATTTAGAAAATAATTTATTGCACACCAATACTAAAACAATTCTTTTAAAATAAAATAAAAAATGACTAAAGGACTCCGCCCGCGTGAATGTCGAAAGTTATCCCAAGAGAACATAATCCAGGGATAAAAACTATCCTATGTCCTTTCCAGGGACTGAAACAGTATCTATACCAAATTTCATCTAAGTCGGTCCAGCAGTTTGCGCGTGAAGAAGTAACAAACATACACACACACACTCACAAACTTTCGCCTTTATAATATTAGTGTGATAGTGTGATTACTCTCTGCACTTACAGTAAGTCCCAACACGTACAGAGTCATAATTTTATTATTATCTTATTAACAAGTAAATAATGGCGAACTAATAGATGAAGAACACTTGAACATGATTTGTTTTATAGTCCTTACTGTATATATGTACTGTATGGTGGCGGGACCTAGGGGGCCATCCATAAATTACGTTACACGAATTTTATATGTTTATGACCCCCTCCCCGTCCTTGTCACAGCTGGTCACATTTGTGAGACAAAATATCTAGAAGTTATTAAATTAAAACAGCCCTTCCGACATTATTTTTACAGCAGATTTATTAATTTTTTGATATAATCAACATCAAATCGAACATTAAAAATAAAACTTAAACATCATGAACACACAGATAGGGCTGAAAATATTTTGAAATGTGACGTCACGAAATTTAGGACCTCTCCCACCCCTTATCACACAATGACACACTTTGTCGGCCCCCTCCCCCCCTTAACATGTGACGTAATTTATGGATGGCCCCTAGGTAAGAAAACTCATTCAATATCAAATGTGTATATGTTAAATTATTAAGCTATAATTATTATTTCAGTTGAAAGACGTCCAGTACTATAAAAGGCCTCCCGCTAGTGTCGCCACATTGACCGGCCCTGTGAGTGTCTCACATCTAGTGGATTGCCGCGGACTCACCAGGTCATCACCTTGTCTTCCAACGCTGAGTCTACTGGTATGCAGACACCAGTCCATATGGCTGGACTGGTGACTGCATACCAGTAGACTAAATAATTTGTTGGACAAAGACTATAAATTTTAGAGTAAAGCTCGGTATTACTTACAGGTTCTATGGTGATGCCACTGCCATGCTGCTCCTCATTAGGAGTCAGGCCCTCGACGCGCTCGTACAACAACGGGTTCGTGTCCCAGAAGTGTGCGTTTGACAGAACTACGGGTAGACCTGAAACAGTGTTTTTAAAATTGTTAGAGATACAAGATGCACGAGACCCCAATGGTGGTTTAAAATTAACTGAATTTCCTTACCAGTATATGTACCTAAAACTCTGCAATTTATTGAAATACTGAAACTGACTTAAGCAGATCAGCATGAGACAAAAGGAAATTACTAATTTTGTTTCTATCTGTTGTTTTTTTTCAAAGCTTGCACGTTCTTCAACGTGTTGATCGATTAGCGCTTTGGAGCGGTCAGTCAAGTTCGTGAACCAATTTGTTTCATATAAGTGACTCACCGACTTTTTGAAAGTTAATAAATATGCAGGTAAAAAGGTTTAGTTGAAATAAATGTTTGATCAAATAAATAATCTTACTCACCATAAAAACAAGGCGATAAATCAGAAACCCCATCAAGGCATATGCCTTTACTGCACAAACACTCGTTCTCAGGAATCTTGCTGAAGCTCCTGTTAGAGAACTTGTAGGCCATGCCTTCGACTCCAAAGTACATGGCCTTCTGCCCCACGTACTCTAGTTCCATGAACCGGCAGAGCACGTTGCGGTAGATCTTTATGGGCCGGTCGGGAGACATGTTCGGGGGTACAGTATGCCTTCGAAGCTGCTGTTGAAACTGTTGCAGAATGAGCTGGGCAGAAAGAAAAATTGGTTAAGATGGTTCTGGAGACACTATTATAAACTAAACATTCCAAATAGTAAGAAAGAAAAATGTTTATTTGGGACTCGCACAAGACAAACAAAACAGTAAAATAAAATTAATAACTAAACAGTAATATTATATAACAAACATGGATTGAATTATATATAATTATCTGTGCGAGGCCAAAATGGCCCCTATCTTAGCTTATGCTGCGATATCTAAAAAATAAAAATAACGCAGCGTTGGTATTCTGAAAGGACCAGTGGTGCCACGGATGCACACACGGAGCAAATATTAAAAAAATACAAATAAAATAATAAGTATAAATAAATATTTATAATATATAAATATATAATAATAAAAAACAGATACATACATACAATAAATAAGCTGACACCCAATAGTACGTCTCAAGCTACATAAAATATTTCATGATGTGATTTCATAACAATGTCAGTGAACAATGCCATTGGAGCTGACTGCCCCGGGCGCGCCAAACGAAAACCTGCATTGTCCTTCACTTTTTCTACATCAAGAAAATGCGAGTCAGGCTTTCACACGAAGGGTTCCGTATCATAAACCGCAAAAACACGTTTCTTGTGTGGTAGCCCCCTTTAATTTTTTTACTTTATTTTTTATGATTTAAACTACCAAACCATAGGTAATAGCGGAACAGAACACACTCTGTGAACATTTTAACTGTCTAACTATTATGGTTAAAAAAGGAAGAAAGAAAAAAAAATTATAGCACATGTGCACACATGAAACCGCGCGGTGCAAATAACAAAAAAGGTAGGTACGCCAAAAACTAAGTTCGTGAGATCCCGCTGACAGACAGACGGTCAGACGGACGGACAGCGGAGGCTTAGTTATAGGGTACCGTTAGTTCCCCTTCGGATTCGGAATTCTGTACACTCAGTTCGCAATAAAGAATTTGAATTCGGAACCCTATAAAGATCGTTTACCTTGTCTCCGGATATCCCCAATTTGGGAGACCACCGATACCGTTGACGGACTTGATCATGAACTTGTCCTCATCGTTGGCACTCACTTCCACCCTGAATGGTGCGTCTTCGTCGTACAGCTAAAAACATAATAATAAAATGTATTAGACAAATATCTATGGCTACAATTTAAATACGTACCAAGTAAAATATGTTAACTTCAAAAAAAATAAACCCACTCTATACCGAGGTGCCTACAGAACAACGTTTTAAGTTCCAAAATAATTATACACTCATCAGAATAATTGTGCGTGTTGTATTTATATTGTTTTTGCCTACCAAAATGGATACATATTCATCAAATCTTGTTTTCCTGAAATACAATGTTACTTCTGTTACTAGGAGAACTTGGATGCAAGAGCGAACTAAGCGAGCTCGGGACTTGGGGCACCCCGACTCGGACAGGTTAGGTTAGAAGGGAATTGCGGGGTCTAGTAAATGAGCGAAGAGAGCGAATCAGACCCCGCTATCCCCTTCGTGGTTGTTTTTTTTAAACCATAGAGGTCCGACTTCGCCTTTTGGTGAGCATTTATCCATTCTGGCAGGTATTTCGAATTTGTTGTTAGAGTTAAATAGGTACTTTTCTGGTAGGCGTTTAACCTTTTGAACGCCAGAGCATAAACGCATAGGCGTGCCCCCGACGCCAAGCCACAAATTCGCCGTACTTTTTGTCATATATTTGTGACGTTTGGCGTACAGGGCACGCGCTTGCTTGTCATGTATACGTGACAATGGCGGTCAAAAGGTTAAACACAAGCCAATGCACACACACACACACACACAGCGCAGCACAGGATGTGCCCACTGAGCCCATAGTGAAGTTATTTTGACGAGCTCTTCTTACGAAGATAAACTTGAGCTTACAGTTAATAGGTCACTCAGGTTAGACCAACTGATTGATATAAAACGAAGCATTATATGAATCAGCTGTGAAACTTGCTAACTATGTACACAAACCACAAACGCACATCAGACATTTTATTTACATCACATGAGAGTTTTCTTCAAGAATCTAAATCTGCCGGAGCCTGCCAGTCACGAAGGATTTTGTAATCTACATTATCCACCTTACACTTTCCCACCTACATATATTGGGATCGGCTTCCAGTCAAACCAAGTTTAGCTGAATATCAGTATTTTACATGGAGAGGCTGCCTACCAGACCTCCACAACCCATTAACTGGGTAACACGGTACTTCTAGGCAAGATTGGTGACAGATTTTCTGGCTTCTGATTATCCGTAACGACTGTCAAAGATCAACAAGTGACAATTACCAACAATATTGATGAATGAGATGTTGAGATGGTCACCCATCCACACATTGACCTCGGCAAGCGTTGCTTAACATTGGAGATCGACCCGTGCGGCTGTAATTAAGCTAGTCACTTTACACAAGAAACTCACCCTATCCAACAACCCCAATTTATTGAAGCTGATCCACCCTGGCAGGAAGGTGTTCCCCAAATTGATGAGAGGTTCGTTGTAGCCCCACAGGTAGTCGTACGCTGACATCCGCACGGTGGCCTTGCTGCCCAGCTGGGAGGTCAGCATGTTGAAACCCATCTTGGCGAAGTAGCCGTAGGTGGACACTGCGGAGCCCATGCTCTGAAAACATTATATTTTTTTCAAGTACTATGCACCTGGCATGTTATCTCTCCGCCACCGTTGGTTTCCAACGGTTCTCCAGGACTCGCCGAGCTTCATTGACGCGGCTTTTTTAGGTTTACCACTGTTGATCCTGGCTTTTAGGAGTTGTCGTAGATGGGCTAGTCCTACGCTGGCTGGTATAGAATGCCTAAAGTAGGTAGTAAGTCTGTCTATACAGGTGTAACCTGTTGTTAGGGGAATTTTCAATAATTTAAGTAATTTTTGGAAGTTATGTAATAAAAAATCAAAATAAATATTTAATCATTGATATTTGGCAAGTAAAACTGATGCTAGCCTCTGCAACGCCGTATAAATTGCCGCCTCACATACTACTGCGCTAGGTCATGAAGTACAAGATGTTAAACTCTTTTTTTTTATTTTTCGAATTTAAATTTGTTACTTAATTTATGGTACATATACACTCCTTTAAGGGACCACAGGGTTTTTGTTACATATCTACTGTATAGTACAGTCAGTACCCCAATTAGCTGACCCACCTTTACATAAATGGTTGCGGTTTTTTAGAATACGAATCGATAGAATTTTATAATTCTATTTCATCATTTTATCAAAGTAAAATAAATATAAAAGAATTATAAAATTCTATCGATTCGTATTCTAAAAAATCTCTACCATTTATGCAAAGGTGGGTCAGCTAATTGACTGACTGTACTTTTGTGCAGCATGAACTTTGGTGTGAAGAGTACTTGTACGAGGTTCAGGCATAATCCCGTAGATGGTAGCTTCGCACCACCGCACCGGCCGCTCGGCCGAGTGCATGAACCAAGTGTCTGAAACTGGGCCCGCTAGGGCCAGAGCCTGCCAGGATTGCGGAATCTGTTCGAAAGAGTCACCGCGGCCGCGAACGCAAAGGACTTTAGAAGGAACACGGATAGGTTTTAGTCAGTAAGAGTCTGACACGCCCTTCCACTCCACCCAGAGCGGAGAAGTCATTTGATGATTTCCCAAAAAAATGAAAGGCTGCTTATGCTATGGCAAATAAACTGGTGGCCCACCCGATGTATGTTGGTAACGACGCCTATGGACATACGCAATAGCAGTATCGCAAATGCGTGCAATCGCAGAGCAAGCTTAAATCTCTTTAGTGCACTCATGTGAATGGATTCATTTGATGATTTCCCATCCTTAAAAAAAAACTGCGGTTCCTCTCGTACTGAGCAACTCGTAAAACAAAGTCGCTGTACTATAGCTTCAAAGGAACAGAGAATTTAAGTTGCGCAGATGCCGTAGAATTAATTTTTAACCAGCTCACAAAAGCTCTAAGAAAAAGAACATGTGTAGACCGTACATTATCTTAAAACAATATTATAATATCTCTATATGTACGCCGACGCTTTGCTTGACAGAGTACGTCCGCTCTGCTCCGCAAAGTCGACCCCAATGACACGCGGGAAATTGCCGTGCGATCCCGAGTTTCAACCCCACCCCGACGCCCCGTAGGTAGCCTATAAATCTAGAGTATAGATAGTTGGTATAGGCTAGACATCCGTTTTCCCGGCACGAGCGGAGCACGCTCCGCCGCCGATGGCTCTGCCCACAGCCGCAGAGCCCGAAGAGGACGCCAGCGTCCCAGAGGTGACACAACCAGAGTTGAGGGCGGCCGTGACACGGCTCCGGGCGAAGAACACTGCCCCGGGGCCCGACGGGATTCACGGCTGCGCGTT